>AWOL01S0000774.1:77960-93952 GCA_000715115.1 Nicotiana otophora
AGATTTGAGCTCAAGATCCTCGTCAATATTAATAATATTGAGCGCTACATTATATTAACAATATCGTCGACGATCATTTTATATCGGTTCTACTATTACCCAATAAAGACATAACTTATTGAGATCTCTTTATCTTATTATTTTCAGGTACCTGAGCCTCTCCCATGAGGTCTTATGAAGTGTTATGTCATGGTTCTCTTCTAGAGCACTTGCCTCCTTATTATGACCATCTTGAACATTTGCTCCTCTCCTTCTTNCTCAGCCTCTCCCATGAGGTCTTATGAAGTGTTATGTCATGGTTCTCTTCTAGAGCACTTGCCTCCTTATTATGGCCATCTTGAACATTTGCTCATCTCCTTCTTCAAGGAGTTTTATCTTTAGAACCGATTAGTCTATTATGCTTTATGCATGCCATGGACTCTATTCATTATGAACTTTATTTTATTTGGAGCATTAGCAGCTGAATATGACATTTAGCTTTGGGTCAGCAAATACGCTTGGCAATATTCTGCAAATGAATTATCACTTGAACTTCAAGTTCATATTTTCTCATACGAGGAACTCGATGTACTCATAATAATTCATTACATGCATTACTTTTTCGGCTGCCCATTTTCTCCCCCTATTGTTGGGATCACCAACACTTATCCCTAGCCTTATTTGGGGATCCATCTTTGTGTATTGTGGTGGAACAATTAAATCATATAGCACATTCATATTTCTAGATGGAAATTATTTGGTTCCTGACCCTGAACCGATTGTGATAGGGAGAACTTATCATAACTTGGCTAGATGCGTACAAGTGCTGTTGTATATTAAATAATACATCACATACCAAATTTTATTTTGGCAATTTTGTTCTCATAACCAATGGTTTAGATATAATTTGAGGCATACAATTTTTGCTAAACCAACTTGAATTTAAACCAGTATTATCAAGATAAATCATCATAATTTATATTCTGAAATTGTGCTCTAATAATTTGAGCAATCAATCTTGCAAAAGCCAAACTACAAGTTGATAACAAATGTACATGTGACCATAGAATAGATGCATCTATTAAAATCATATAATAGTAAACAGTCCACATGGAAGGTGACTGGCCCATATATTTATCACCTTTTATTCATTCCAGAAATCAAGGGATTCAATTTCAACCTTAACTGGTATATCATGAGAATAAGCAACACAAGAGAATTCTTGAAGAATCTTATATTTCTTCAATATATGCCAATATAATTCTCAATTATTTTTTTTCGCATCATAATTGAACCGAGATGGTCAACCGGTCATGCCAACTAATATTTATTTCAGTAAACCTCTAGTTTACTTGTGGCTTATGATTGCATCATAATGCTTATACTTGTATAGTACAAATAGAAGAAAAATAATGTAACCTTTCATATTTACCTAGTATGATTATAGTAATATAAAGATATTCAATCTTTTTTTTCATTTATAGTCTCAATATGCCAACAAATTTGGCTAATATATTTGTAAATTAAAGTAGTTTAAACAATAAAAGTTTTCATAAACGGGATAGAAACCCAAAATACAACGCGGATGTTCTCAACCACCGGGGTGTCACAGAGCACATGAGCATCTATACATCACAAGTCTGGAAAATATTGTCTATGATAATCTAAAACTAAATACAATAAGTGGAAAGACATGGAAGGAGAAACAAGTTCTGCAAAACGCCAAGCAGCTACCTCGATAGTCTCCGAGAATCCGAACGCCACAACTCAGTAATTGCCGTAACCAGAAGCACCTGGGTCTGCACACAAGGTGCAGCGTGTAGCGTGAGTACAACCAACTCAGTAAGTAACAAGACTAAATAAAGAACTGAAAGTAATGACGAGCTTCACAGTTATAGTTCAATTACAATGATTTCAACATAGGAAAGTAGGCATGCTCTCAAGTTAGATAAATTAGATCAAACATTTACTCATTGACAAGTTTAAGTGAAACAGAGTGTAATATCTTTCAGAAATTTCAAGATAGTGATACATGGAAGCTAAGTGCAACAATAATGAAAGCAAATACATCCTCTTAGGGAAACAGTCACTCAGCCCTCCTATTTACTCTGCACTCGGCACTCGCACTCAGTAGGTACTTGCACTCACTGGGGGTGTGTACAGAATCCGGAGGGGATCCTTTAACCCAAGCGCTATAATCCGTACGGACAACTTATGTGCTATAGTATAATATCTGGATCCGCACGGACAACTCATGTGTTGCACGGACAACTCACGTGCTATAGTATTAATATCTCATAATCAGGCCCTCGGCCTCACTCAGTCATCAATCTCTCCAGTCTCTCGGGATCTTAGTAATCATGAAAGTAAACCCCCAACATAATTGATATAATGTATCAACAAGAAACAATAGAGACTGAGATATAATAAACAAGTAAAACTATGACTGAGTACAAAACAATAATTTAGCAGATAATTCAACATGTACACGACCTCTGTGGGTCCTTACAGTGCCAACACATAGTCTAAACATGATTTGTGGTTCAATTTCTCTACTACATGGAGAATGTATAGATAACAACATATTATTCAACTACACGATTCCATGGAATTTGACCAAGTCACAATTCCTAAGGTGTACGCCCACACGCCCGTCACGTAGCATGTGCGTCACCTCAAAACCAAATACATGACATGTAATACGGGGTTTCGTACCCTCAAGACCAAATTTAGAACTCTTACTTACCTCAATCCGAGCAAATCTCTAATCCAACACACCTTTGCATCGCAAAATGACCTCCAAATGCCTCAAATCTAGCCATAAACAATGCGATATAATCAATACGGGCTAAAGGAATCAACTCCATAGGAAAATTCTAAGCTATTAATCAAAATACAAAATTGGTTCAAAAGCCGGCACCCGACCCCAAATCAAACTCTCCAAATCCGTAGCCTCAAACTCCAAATTTACACCCTAAATACATACTAACTAGGTGGGAAAATAAATAAGGAAGCAATAATATTGATAAAAAATGAGCACATGGGACTTACCTCAAGAATCCCCTCAAAAATCCTCTCAAGAATCGCCTAAACTGTGCTTGAAATGTTTAAAATGAAGCCAAAATCGCGAACCCTTGTTTTTAATAATCTGCCCAGGCTTTCCGCTTCTGCTGACACTTAACCGTTTCTGCGGCATCGCAGAAGCGACATCATCCACGAATATGCGGTCCATTCCTCTCATGCGGTCCCTCACTTCGCTTCTGCGGATTCACATCTGTGATCATCTAAGCCGTTTTTGCGGTCCCAGCTCACCTACCCACTTCCGCTTCTACGGTCCTCCTGCCACATCTGCAGTCACACAGATGCGGAACTCCCTATCGCAGTTGTGCGCCTTCCTCTTCTGCGCAACTCTCGCTGCACCTGCGGCCACGTAGGTGCGGAAAACTCCTCGCACCTGTGACCACATGCGCACTCCCCTCCAAATCTCGCACATGCATAAGCCAGCCCGCACCTGCGATCAAAGCTCCAAAGGCGCGGTTACACCAGCAGAGGCTCATCTTCAGCAATCACCCAACTTTAACTTTTGATCTGTTAACTATCCTGAATCAACCCGAGGCCCCAGGAACCTAAACCAAACATACCAACAAGTCCTAAAAACTCATACAAACTTAGTTGAGCCCTCAAATTACATCAAACAACTTCAAAAACATGAATCGCCCCCGATTCAAGCCTATTGAAACTAAGGAAATTCAACTTCTACAAAGGACTGCGAATCCTATCAAAAAACGTCTGATTGACCCCAAATTTTGTACACAAGTCACATTTGACATTACAAACCTACTCCAACTTCAGAATCAGAATCTAACCGCGATAGCATAAAGTTCACTCCCGGTCAAACTTCCCAAAAATTCAACTTTCGCCATTCCAAGCCTAATTCCACTACGGACCTCCAAATCACAATCCGGACACGCTCTTAAGTCCAAAATCACCCAACAGAGCTAACGAAACCATAAAAACTCTATTCCGAAGTCGTTTACTCAAATATCAATATCCAGTCAATCATTTCAACTAAAACTTTCAACCTTGAGACTAAGTGTATCATTTCATTTTGAATTCACTCTGGACCCGAACCAACTACCCTGGCAAGTCACATAACAGCTATAAAGTACAAAATGAGCAATAAATGGGGGAACATGGCTATAACTCTCAAAAATAATCGGCCGTGCCGTTACATCCTCCCCCTCTTAAACTAACGTTCATCCTCGAACGGGTCTAGAAACGTACCCGGAGTCCCAAATAAGTGTGGATATCTGCTCCTCATCTCCCACTCGGTCTCCCAAGTAGCCTCCTCAACTGGCTGACCTCTCCACTACACATTCACTAAAACAATGTCCTTTGACCTCAAGTTACGAACCTGCCGATCTAAAATGGCCATCGGCTCCACTTTATAAGTCAAATCACCATCCAACTGAACTATGGTGAAATACAAAATATGAGACGGATCGCCGACATACTTCCGGAGCATAGAAACATGAAACATTGGATGCACACACGGCAAACTAGGTGGCAAGGCAAGCTTGTAAGCCACTTCCCCAATCTTCTGAAGTACCTCAAACGACCCAATATACCGAGGGCTCAACTTGCCCTTCTTCCTGAACCTCATAAAACCCTTCATGAGTGAAACCTTGAGCAGTACCTTCTCCCCAACCATGTAAGCAACATCACGGACCTTCCTCTTGGCATAACTCTTATGTCTAGACTGCGTCGTGCGAAGCCGCTCGTGAATCATCTTAACCTTGTCCAAAGCATCCTGGACCAAGTCAGTACCCAATAGCCTAGCCTCACCAAGCTTAAACCAAACCACTGGAGATCTACATTATCTCCCATACAAAGCCTCATATAGAGCCATCTGAATCCTTGACTGGTAGCTGTTGTTGTAGGCAAACTCTGCGAGTGGCAGAAATGGATCCCAAGAACCCCCAAAATCAATGACACAAGCGTGTAGCATATCCTCCAATATCTTATTAGTGCACTCGGACTGTCCGTCCATTTGAGGGTGAAACGTTGTGCTCAACTCAAAATAGGTACCCAACTCTCGCTGCATGACTCTCCAAATTTGCGATGTGAACTGCGGGCCCCGATCTGAAATGATAGACACTGACATGTCGTGGAGGCGAACAATCTCTCGGATGTAAATCTCAGCCAACCGCTCTGAAGTATAAGTTGTGCCAACTGGAATGAAGTGTGCGGACTTGGTCAGCTGATCCACAATCACCCAAATAGCATCGAACTTACTCAAAGTCTGTGGGGAGCCAAACTACAAAATCCATGGTGATCCGCTCCCATTTCCACTCTGGAATCTCTAACCTCTGAAGCAATCTACCCAGTCTCTGATGCTCAAACTTCATATGCTGACAGTTGAGGCACCGATCTACAAACCCCACTGTATTCTTCTTCATTCTTTTCCACCAACAATGTTGCCTCAAGTCCTGATACATCTTCGCGACACCCGGATGAATAGAATACTGCGAACTGTGGGCCTCCTGAAGAATAAACTCATGTAGCCCATCTACATTAGGCACACAAATCCGACCATGCATCCTCAATACTCCATCATCCCCAATAGTAACATCTCTGGAATCACCGTGTTGAACCATGTCCTTAAGGACAAGAAAATGAGGGTCATCGTACTGGCGCTCTTTGATGCGATCATATAAAGAAGATCGAGAAACCACATAAGCTAGAACCTTACTGGGATCCGAGATATCTAATCTCATGAACTTGTTGGCCAAGGCCTAAACATCAACTGCAAGAGGTCTCTCACCAACAGGAATGAATGCAAGGCTTCCCATACTCACTTCCTTTCTACTCCAGGCATAGACCACCATATTAGCCTTCCCGGGATGATATAGAATAGTGATATCATAGTCCTTTAGTAGCTCCAACCATCTCCGCTGACTCAAATTTAAATCCTTCTATTTGAACAAGTGTTGGAGACTCCGACGATCTGTAAATACTTCCCACCTCCACAAGAAAAAGCAATGAAAATTTCAGTTGTCCTAAGGTGACTTCATCAAACATCAACTGGGACTAACAATTATCCTCAACGCAAATACATTATAAACAACATCATGCTATGACTTCCATAGTTCTAATGTGACACAAAAGCATCAAGAGTTGACTCAATTTATCAAGGAAGCTCGCTCTCTCACGTAGGTCATTGTGGATCCCAAACTCCTCCTCCTCTACTCCCCATGAGCAAATCTCACTTTATAGAATGTGACACTCAAAACAAGGATTGTAAAGAAGTGCGCTCACCACTCTCAAAAGAATGCCACAAGTCTGGCTCTAAGTACCATAAGCTTGCCCCTTATGTAAATCACCACTAATGCAAGCTTACAGTACTTGAAATCATATAGGGCTTTAGCGGGATGTAATGAAGACTTTTTGGATCAAGGTAGGACATAATGAACTATGATGGTTTTATCTTTCCTTAAGCACTCCATTTTCTTATTTCGGTTCATATTTTCTTGACTCTTCGAGTCATTTTCTTCTTCCTCAGGGGAACTAAAGAGACACATTGACACTCTTTCTTGTTCGTGACAATCATTTTTCTCCTTTTTCTCATCATTCCATGCCTTTCAAAATTATTTTCTTTGAATCCCTTCAACCTTTACTTTCTTTTTGACATATTTCTTTTTGACTCTTCATCCTTTTCTTTGCCTTTTCTTTTCATCAATTCTTTTTGTTTGTACTTTTCATCACTTTAAAATTCCTCATCTCTCCCCTAATCTTATGCTTTTGCTAATTACTCATCATGAATGCTAAGGAAAGATTGGGTACCAAGAGAGGGTCATTATAAAATGGATGAAGGCTTGTAATGTGGCTATTGAATGAAAATGGCTTAGGCTCAAATGGGTTAACTAGCAATATCATATTAGTGGGATACAGAAGATTTCACAGTTCAAATAGGACCAAGGGGATCCTACAATCACTTCTCAAGTCGAGCTACACTTAGAATTTTGCCTAGACAAATATTCAGGGCAAGTTCTAGACTTGTTGGCACAAGACTTGGACTTGCAATTCAATATCTCACCTCTCAAGCTACTGAATCATTACAGAGAATAGAGTCTAGGGCCCACAACAACCTCAGTTAAGATTGAAGATTACAAATGGCTCACAGAAACCACTTGATGATAGTTTTAGTCAACTCAAGATTCTAAAGGTCACAACCAGAGCTAATCTCGTCAACAAACTTGTCTCTAACCATGAGGTCGAAGGTAAATGTGTTAATGCCAAGTGAAGCCTACTTGAGACATTTTTATTCATTACTACTATATATCAAAAGAGAAAGAAAAACAGATGCAATCTCTTAAGAAGGTTGTCACACCATCCATCGTTGGGAAGAGCCACCCGATTCACACAACATCCACCTTTGGAAAGAACCGTGGCCTTAAGAAAATCAAAGGCTTATTGAATACACCGAAATGTAAAAAGAGACTACAAACTCAAAAAGAAGTTACTAAAGGAAATAAGAAGCTAAGATATTAAGGAAAATTACAAAAGAAGTTATAAAGTAAAATACGGAATGTAAAATGAATATGTACAATAGGGGAGTGAAATGAATATACACAAAATGGGGATGAATATATACATGGAATGGTAAAGTTATATACATACCAAAAGTGAAAAATAATGAAAATGAAAATAACGATAAGTAAAAATAAAGAAAAATAGTATCATAATTGATACATGCCAGTCATCAAATCAAAATAAGACCACCCTTCCCCCCACCAAATAAAAGTTAGCATTGTCCTCAATGCTAAAAGTAAAAATAAGATCAGGGGAGGGATAGAGAGTAAAGAAAACTCCCTATGTGGTATTTGTCTCAGCACCATCAGGATCTTCTAACTGGATCTTCAAGTCCTCATTCTGGGGTACCACAAATATTCTCATTGGCTCTCTGTCAGCCTCCTGCTCTGATGCCTGTGCTGTCGGTGCAGTCTCTTCCATAAGGAGGTCCAGAGGAATATCGCCGGTGGAAGTAAGCTTCTCCACCTCCTTCTTTAACATCTCTTGATTCTTTTTCACCTTATTGACTTGTTTTCCCATCTCCTTGATTACCTTAGCATGAGTACCCAGAGTCTCTAGAATTTACTTTTGCTTGTCAATGATCTTCTTCAATGAATCCTCCACTAACAGAGGCATCTGAAGCTGTACTGGAGCTACCTATGCTACGACTGCATTGGATAAGGTAGATAGCTTTGATGTAGCTACCTGCATCCAGTTATTGATGCTGGATAAAGTCTGATTAACCTGCAGTGCATCCTGAGGGTAAGCTGAGGAGGAAGGCACAGATAGTGGGGCAGAGACAGATGGCCTTGAGGATGGAGGTTGCATATAGGCAGATGAACCTTCGGCTGTGGAAGGCTCGGACATAGTGTCCACTACTCTTGGCTCTTCATACTGTCCATCGAAGGTAGTGGCTTTGCCTTTGTACTTGGGATTATCTACTCCCTGAAGGCTGTACCAAGAGAAGGGCCTTTTCGGCTTCACCTTCGTGTCAAAGTGTAATCAACCCTTGGTCCTCTAGGTACATAGTGATGAAATTGGGGTAAGGGTAGAACATTTCTTCCTTCCTGGTTTCCTTAGATATGTTCTGGGCCACGAGGTTCCCCACATTTATTGGGTACCCCACCATAATGGATGCTATGAAGGTCGCCCGGGAGAGTGGAATGTCGTTGTCATGCAGGCACGGGTCAAGGTAGCTACAAACGAAGATGCACCACCCTTTTGATTCAAAGCTCAAAGTGTTTCTAGAAATATGGACCCCGGGTGTAAGCCAAGCCGGTGTTGAGCCAGGGATGGCTATCACCTCTGCAAGCCATAGACGGGCTACCTCATCTAATGCCACCTTCTCCAAGTACATGTATTTGTTCACATCATCGAACCCGTCATATGTGTTTAGTGTCTTTCCATCAAATCTGATCTTCCGGTTCCGTACCTTAGTCACATAGGTGTCCATTTTTTTATGTGGGTGACATTGGTGTAGAATTTTTTGACTAAGTACTCATTGGCCTCAGGTAGCTTGCTAGTGAAGAATTTCCACCCCCCTATTTCATCAAATTGCTTCTTCATATTGGGATTGTGGGTTATACGATCTCTTTCTATGATATGCCGCTCAAGGGTGAGCGACCTTTATGGCCACCATTCCCGAAATTTGTGGTAGGCCTTCTCACTCACGAACCTATCTTGCCACACTGTCAGCTACCTTGATCTAATCAAACCTCCAACCTGAGTATCACCACCTCTCCCGTCATCCGGGACATATTCACTAGTCGCAGAAGAGTCGGGAGTGGGTCTTCGGATGGTTTGGTTCTTGCCAATGACCCTTTTAGGTGCTAAGGTTGCAGTTTGTTTCCCTATGCCCCGTCCCCGGGAGGATTCTCCCCTCCCTTGTGATTTTTTAGGACCGCCACGAGATCGCACCATTATCTGCATACACAATCAGTGAAAGTTCATTAGTATTGTGGTTCAATGAATCAGCAAATAAAATGATCACAGTGTTTCTCAAAGCAAGGATCCACTGACAGCGTAAAAAGGACCGTGCCCGCGGAAGGGTTAACGCGGTCCGCATAATCAATTTGTTAATTATCTGAAGCTTATGCACACGGTCCACGAAATTATAGACGTGGCCGCGAAAGATCAAACACGAACCGCGTAAAAATGAATGCGGCCACAAACGCAATTGGCAAACTCTCTGAAGCTCATGAGCGCGGACCGCATATTTTGGACGCGGACGCATTTGTTCAAATGCGAACCACGGAAGAATCATCGCGTCCGCGAACATTCAACCATACTCAGCTCTTGCAAATTAAAAAAAATGCTGCGGAGTTCAAACACAAACTGGCACTGGAACATTTGAAACCTAGGGTTTTCACTAAGTGCAAAAATTAATGCGGTTAGTATGGATAGTTAATAACCCTATCCCCCATTAGGCATGTAAAGCAATTCCCCACATGAATTTAAGCATCAATTAAGCATGATTCTGAGATTACGACATGTATTAAACCCTAACTAAAAAGAAAAATTAAACCTAGAAGAAAATAAAATCAAAAGATGAAATTAATGTAAATATTTGAGCATACCAGATGTGGATTTGTAGTAGGAAATTGCTTCTTGATTAATAAGATATGAAATTGAAAGTGTAAGAACGGGAAGATGAACAGTGGTCTATTTCGGTGAGAGTGTGGGGTTCGAAAAGTGTAAAAGTCCTAAAGACTTCCTATTTATATCAACCCAGAGGTCCCACCGACTTACCCGAGCGCGGTCCGCAGCATTCCACCGCTGTCTGCATGTTTTCCTTTCGAAGAGCCTTTTTAGAAACAAGCCCGCTGATAGCAAAATTATGGACGTAGCCGCATAAGATCAACACGGACCGCAAAATTACGAACGCGGATGCGAATACAACTTCAGAGAATTGATATTCTCAACTTTTCAAGTCCGTATCCGCTGACAAATTGTGCCCCCGTGAAAAACTCTCGCTGACCACGAAATTTTGAGCGCGGTCCGTGTAATTCCCCACACTTAGGCAAATTTCCCCAGCAACAACCCTGTACTGCACAAACAATTCCTATACAAAGCTCACAACCAGTTAGTTCAAAATAAAAGCCTGATATAAGAAGAAATCAAAAAAAAGAAAGAAAACACATGGGTTGCCTCCCAAGAAGTGCCTAATTTAACGTCGCGGCACGATGCATATTACCAACATCATTGGAAATTGATCAATTCCACCACATGGCTGTCATCAAACTTGCCGAGGTAATGCTTCACTCGGTGCCCATTAACAATAAAGATGTCACCATTTTTGTTTTTCAAGTCAAGAGCACCAAACGGAGTCACGTGCACCACCTCAAACGGGCCACTCCATTTTGACTTGAGCTTTCCCGAAAACAGTCGTAACAGAGAGTTGAATAGAAGAACCAAGTCTCCCTCCTTGAATTATTTGTTCTGGGCATATTTTTCACGTAAGTACTTCATCTTGTCCTTATACAAGGACAAGCTGGAATAGGCATGAAACCGAAATTCATCAATTTCATTGAGTTGCTCCAGCCGGAGATTGGCTTCTACATCCCATTCAAAGTTTAACTTCTTGAGCGCCCACATGGTCTTATGCTCTAACTCAACCGGAAGATGGCATGCTTTACCAAATACCAACCGGTACGGAGACATTCCAATTGGAGTCTTGTACGCAGTTCTATAAGCCCACAAAGCATCGTCAAGTTTCCTTGACCAATCAGTCCGGTTTGCATTGACAGTTTTTGATAATATGTTCTTTATCTCCCTGTTGGAGACCTCAACTTATCCACTAGCCTGGGGATGATAAGGGGTTGATACCTTATGATTGACACCATACTTGGAAAATAAAGTGTCGAAGGCCTTGTTGCAGAAATGAAAACCCTCATCACTGATGATCGCCCTAGGAGTGCCAAACCTTGTGAAGATATTTTTTTTAAGAAATCCACTACACTCTGTGCCTTATTGTTGGGAAAAGCTACAACTTTAACCCACTTGGAAACATAATCAACATCAACCAGAATGTAAGTGTTACCACACGAACTCACAAAAGGCCCCATGAAGTCTATGCCCCATACGTCAAAAATATCGATCTCCAGAATAGTGGTGAGAGGCATTTCATCCTTCTTGGAAATTCCACCAGCTCTTTGGCATTCATCACACCTTTTAAAAAGCTCAGTTTTATCTTTATACAGGGCAGGCCAATAATCCACAACTAAGAACCTTTGAAGCTATTCTCGCTCCACCATGATGACCACCGTAGGGCGAGGAATGGCAAGCATCAAGAATATTCATTTGCTCCTCTTTCGGGACACATCTCCGGATCACACCATTATTGCAAATTTTGAAAAAAAGGGCTCGTCCCAATAATAATCCAAGTTGTCCCATTTGAGTTTCTACCTTTGGTTTGAAGAGAGCTCACTCGGGACAATACCGGTCACAAGAAAGTTAGCCACATCGGCGAACCAAGGCATACCATTCAAAGACACGGAGAAGAGTTGTTCATCCGGGAATGAATCACTAATTTCGACTCCATCGTGGGGCCTCCCCTCCTTTTCTAAGCGGGACAAGTGATCCACCACTTGATTATCACTTCCTTTTCTATCAATAATTTCAAGGTCAAACTCTTGAAGCGGAAGAACCCATCTTATCAACCTAGCCTTCGAGTCCTTTTTGGTCATCAAGTAACGGAGTGTCGTGTGATCGGTGTGCACAATCACTTTGGCACCCATAAGATATGGCCTGAAATTTTTCATGGCGAAGACAATGGCTAATAACTCTTTATCATTCACCGTATAATTGACTTGGGCGTCATTCATTTTTTTGCTTGCATAGTATACCAGATGAAATATCTTGTTGACCCTTTGCCCCAAAACTGCTCCTACCGCAACGTCACTAGCATTGCACATGATCTCAAATGGTAAGCTCCAATTGGGTGCGGTAATGATGGGAGTGGTTTTCACTTTATACTTGAGAAGCTCAAAAGCTTTCATGCAATCTTCATTGAAAAAAGGGTTTACCACTTTTGAGAAGTCCTTGATGAACCTTCGGTAGAACCCTGTGTGCCCAAGAAAGCTCCTAACACCCTTGACAAAAGTAGGAGGAGGGAGATTTGAAATAACTTCAATTTTCACTTTGTCCACTTCAATACTGTTCTTTGAGATCTTATGGCCGAGGACAATACCCTCCTCAACCATAAAGTGGTATTTTCCCAATTAAGCACTAGGTTGGTCTCTTTACATCGGGCCAACACTTTGTCAAGATTATCTAAGAATTCTTCAAATGAGTCCCCCACAACACTAAAATCATCCATGAACACTTAGAGGAAGTCCTCCACCATATCCGTAAATATTGCCATCATACACCACTGAAAGGTAGCCGGTGCATTACACAAACCAAACAGCATCCGTGATAATTCAAATGTGCCATACGGACATGTGAAGGTGGTTTTCTCTTGGTCTTCCAGTACAATGAGAATATGGTTGTACCCTGAGTATCCATCCAAAAAGCAATAGTAGGCATGCCCGGCAAGTTTGTCTAACATTTGATTAAGAAAGGGCAATGGAAAGTGGTCTTTGCAGGTCACTTTGTTCAGCTTTCTGTAGTCCATACATACCCTCCATCCGGTGATAGTACGAGTGGGGATCAACTCCTTTTTCTCATTTGTGACCACAGTCATACCCCCCTTCTTCGGCACACATTGTACCAGTGAAGTCCATGAACTATCCGAAATAGGGTACACAACCCCTACATCAAACCACTTGATAATTTCCTTCTTGACGACCTCTTGCATAGCCTCGTTCAACCTCCTTTGATGTTCCACGGAGGGTTTGGCATCATCCTCTAGTATAATTTTGTGCATGCAAAAGGCGGGGCTTATACCCCGAATGTCAGCCAAAGTCCATCCAATTGCCTTTTTCCTTCTTTGAAGCACCGCAAGGGTGGAGTCTACCTGCAAGTTAGTTAGGCAAGCAGAAAGAATAACAGGTAATGTGGAAGAAGGGCCTAAGAATTCATACCTGAGGTGTGAAGGCAAAGGCTTCAACTCCAATGTTGGTGGCTCCTCGATTGAGGGCTTTGTTGGTGGAATCTTCCGATTTTCCAATTCCAAGGAAAGTTTACGAGGCCCATATGAGTAGGATCCCATTCCTTGCAATGCATTTGCACATTCAGCCAAGCCTTCCTTTTCATCATCCTCATGGTTTAACAACACAACTTCCAAAGGGTCTTCTACATTGATCATGGCACTCGTGTCATCAACTATCACTTCCATCACAAGATCCAAAAAAGAGCAAACTTTATTGCTATTTGGTTGCCTCATTGATTTTCAAACATGGAATACAACATTTTCATCACCCACTCAGAAGGTGATCTCCCTTATTTCCACAATCAACCAATGCCTTCCCTGTTGCTAGAAAAGGTCTCCCTAATATTATAGGCACCTCATAGTTGACTTCGCAGTCGAGAATCATGAAATCAACAGGAAAAATAAACTTGTCGACCCGGACTAGAACATCATCAATAATACCAAGCGGCCTTTTCATTGTCCGATCTGCCATTTGTAATCTTATGGAAGAGGCTCTTGGTTTCCCAATACCTAGTGTCTTGAACACGGAATATGGCATCAAATTAATACTTGCTCCCAAATCACACAAGGCTTTTGCAAAATCAGCGCTACCAATGGTGCATGGAATTGTAAAGGCACCGGGATGTTCAAGCTTTGGAGCCATCGAGTGCACAATGACACTCACTTGATGAGTCATTTTTATGGTCTCACAATTCATAGACCTCTTCTTAGTTACCAATTCCTTTATGAACTTGGCATATCCTGGCATTTGTTCGAGAGCTTCCACTAAGGGCATATTGATTGACAAACTTTTCATCATCTTAATAAACTTCTTGAATTGGTTTTCATTATTTTGCTTTGAAAGACTTTGAGGATACGGTGGAGGAGGCCTTGGCAAAGGGGCCTTGGCTTTCGGCACTACCGTTTTCGGTATGTCTATCATGTGTTCCCTAGACAGGTTCACATCATTTTGAGTCTCCTCCATGTTGTCATCAATATCGATCCTCACTTCATTATTCACATTCTCATCATTGGCTTGAATCTCATCGTCTTCTTGCAACACAGTATCATCACTCACAATCTTCTTTGGATTAGAGGTACTTGCATCTCCACCTCTACCGCTTCTTGTGGTCACCGCCATAGCATGGCCTATATTGTTCCAACCCTTCGGGTTTACTACTGTATCACTTGGTAGTGCCCCCTTAGGGAGAGTATTCAATACTTGAGTAATTTGACCCATTTGTACTTCCAAGTTGTGAATAGAGGTAGTATGGGAGGCTATTTGGGAATCGGAGTCAGCATTCCTTTCCATCATTTGTTTAGACATACTCTCTATCTGCCCCATCTCATTGTTTGAAGAACTTTGCCCTTGAGATGAATATGGGGGCGGATTGTCGGGTTGTTAATATTTCGGGGGGCTTTGAAAGCCTGACCCCCATTGCCTTGATTATTATTATTATTCCAACCCCCTTGGTTTCCATTGCCGCCTCAATTCTGATTGTTGTTCCCCTAATTCTGATTGTTGTTCCCCCAATTGTTCGAGTTGTTGTTGTTGTTGTTTCCATTGTTCCAATTCCTTTCGCCTTGGTTGCCCCAATTTTGATTGTTCCATTGCAGTCTCCATTGTTGATTTGGGGCATTGCTCCGTTGACCTTGGTAGTTATTGGCATATAACACTTCCTTATTTTGATCATCATAAGAATCGTCTTGATTGTAATCACTACCACTTTGCTCATATTGATCTTGATTGTTTTGCACTTGTTGACCACGCTGTCTCCTCTTGTTGACCATGACATTTACCCCTTCCATGGCATTTACTTGCTTTGTCCCTTGAACTTGCTGAGGCTGGGCCTTTGCTAACTAATTCATAGTAGTTGTCAACTCGGCTATGGCTCCGTAATCATGAAGTTCCTTGTGAAGATGGATGACATTAGGGTCACCCTGAGGAATATTTGTCCAACTCTGCCAAGTTGAGGATGTGTCAGCCATCTCATCAAGTATGTCACAAGCATCGGCATAAGGCATTTTCATAAACTTTCCCCCAGCTAGCTGATTCACCACACATTGGTTGGTCATATTGATGCCTCTATAGAGTGTCTACTGAATCATTGCTTTAGTCATATCATTGTTTGGATAGTCCTTGACCATTGTCCGGTATCGCTCCTAGATTTCATGTAGGGGTTCAATAGGTTCTTGTTTAAAAGCTAAGATCTCATCCCTCAATGCTGCCATATGACCCGGTAAGAAAAACTTGGCTATAAACTTTTTTGCCAACTCATCCCACGTGTGTATGGAGTGGTTTGGTAGCCTCTCGAGCCAGTCCAAAGCTTTCCCTCTAAGTGAAAATGGGAAAAGTCTCAATCTTAGAGCG
>AWOL01S0000774.1:94202-127168 GCA_000715115.1 Nicotiana otophora
TTGCACTTGCGTAACCTTCATTGGGTAGCACCCGGTGTGCTTCCCGTGGAGGAGGTGGGGGGAGGGTTTGAAATGTTGTCATTAGCCTAGCGGCCTCTTCTTTAGACTTAAGGTTCTAGATTAACCTCATCCTCACCAATGTCATCTACCTCCTCCCCCAGAAGAACATGTCCGAGAGCATCATTATGAACCATTTGGTACCTAAAGCGATTGATACATAAAAGTTAGAAAAACATAAGGAAAGAAAAACATGACACACAAATAGTTAGATAGATAGCCAACACCGTTTAACTCCCCGGCAACGGCGCCAAAACATTGTTGTTCTTTGTTCAAACCTACACCGCTATAGAGTAGCGAGAATGGTCGATGCAGTTTTACCCAACAAGGTTGGGATCGATTTCTACAGGGAGTTAATTTGGTTTGGAGTTAGGTGTCTAACTAATCTAGATATGCGTGTTGTTCCTAATTTCACTTCCAAACATTGTTGCAATTAATTCTATTCTAATTTTATACTATTGTATGCTAAGTGTAAGCTAAGTACAATATTTTTGGTGAAAGTTTTCAAGTGTTAAAAGGCACTAGGGAAGTGACTTTCGCCTAGGTGAGTATCTAATGAGTATCAAGAATCTAGGACAAGCTTGTTATGATTGGGGTCGTGATATAACCATCACACATAAGTGCTCACTCTATACCTCTCGGTAGTTTGAGTGACTTTGCCCGATTTGGATTTCTCAATCCCAAATGGGTGTTCATACAATACAAGTAAAATTGTCTCAAGTCAAGTATTACTATCTCTAGGTTTTACCATTTAATTGGGGCTATCAATCTCTTGAGTTTACCCCAATTCCTTGTTAGCCTAAATTTCCTAGACTTAGTCCCTCTTTCTCAAGAAGAGCCTAAGTCATAAAGGCATGAGTCAGTGTTTGCAACCACTAATTCTACAATTTTAGCATGAATTAGGCTAAATATCACTAACCCATAAACAATTAAGCCCTAAAATTCAAAACCCATTAAATACCCACACTAGGGTTGGGTCATAACCCTAGCTATGGTGTCTAACTACTCATAATAACAGCAGAAATTAAAGATAAATATGAAATATAATCCATAATTTTAAAATACAAGATGTAGATCTAAAGTTTAAAGGTAAATCTACTCTAAAATTGCCCAAAGAGGGAAAAACCAGTCGTTCACGTGCTCTGCTAAACAAAACGTAACCTAAAATTGATAAAAGGATCTATTTATACTAGGCTGAAATTTCCGGACAAATATGCCCCTGCGGAGGATTCGCGGACGCGTAATTCTTACCGCGTCCGTGCTTGAGCTTTCGATGTCACATAATAATGAGCGCGGTTTGTGTTTCTTCAACATTGGGCTTGGATTGGGCTTAATTTTGCGGACCGCATAATTTCAATCGCATCCGCGTGTGCTTCCATCGCGGCCGCGTAATTTAGACGCGGACCGTGTTCTTCAGTTAAACCTGACTTGCAGGGTCTCTGAACCTCAAGATGCGCTCTCAGTGGATTTCCCTTTGCGGCCGCACCAAAGATTTTGTGGTCGCGCCTTTCCATTGCGGTCAGTGGTGATTTTAGTACTCAAAGCAGCTTATCTGAATCTACTTTCGCGGACCGTGTAATAGTGGCCGCCTCAGCGGTGGTCCTTACGCGGCCGCGCTTTCTGCCTCTCTCAGCGATCCAGTCTCAACCTTGGATTCATGCAGGTTTGACTCCTTCATGATTTGATTATGGCTTCTTTGCCTCATTTTTACCAAACCCTGCAAGCAAGCACATTAAGTTAGTTTTCGGGAATATCTTTACATATTTTTGACCCAAAACCTAAGCAAAAGAGAGTAAATAATAGGCAAAAACCCCTAGTTATCAGTAAACACCTCACAAGACATATCATAGAGATAATGCCTCCAAATATTCAATGCATGAACGATGGCAGCTAACTCCAAATTATGGATAGGGTAGTTCTTCTCATGGGGATTCAACTGATGTGAAGCATAATCAATCACTCTACCCTCCTGCATCAAAACACATCCAATACCGATCTGTGAAGCATCGCAATACACTGTATAAGAACCAGAAGTTGAAGGTAGAACTAGCACTGGAATTATAGTCAAGGTAGTCTTGAGCTTCTGAAAGCTCTCCTCACACTCATCCGACCATCTGAAAATAGCACCCTTTTGGGTTAATTTGGTCAAAGGCGATGCAATAGACAAGAAACCCTCCACAAAGCAACGATAATAATCGGCCAAGCAGAGAAAGGTCTGAATCTTCGTTGCTAAGGACAGTCTAGACCTAACTCTGAATCACCTCTATCTTCTTTGGATCCACCTGAATCCCCTCACTGGACACCACGTGTCTCAAGAACGCCACTGAACTAAGCCAAATTTCATATTTGGAGAACTTGGCATAAAGCTTCTCCTCCCTCAACCTCTATAACACAATCCTCAAATATTGGGGATGCTCCTCCTAGCTACGAGAGTACATAGGGATATCATCAATGAATACTAAGACAAATGAGTCAAGATAAGGCTGAAATACACTATTCATCAGATGCATAAATGTTGTTGGGGCATTGGTTGGCCCAAAAGACATCACAAGGAACTCATAATGACCATAACGGGTCATGAATATTGTCTTTAGAATATCCGAGTCCCGAATCTTCAACTGGTGATACCCAGACCTCAAATCAATCTTAGAGAACACCCTCACTCCCTGAAGCTGGTCGAATAGATCAACACTTCTTGGCAAAGGATACTTGTTCTTGATTGTAACTTTGTTCAACTGCCTATAATCAATGCACATCAGCATAGTACCATCCTTCTTCTTCACAAACAAAACCGGTGTACCCCAAGGCGACACACTAGGCCTAATAAATCCCTTATCAAAGAGTTCCTGAAGCTGCTCCTTCAATTCCTTCAACTCAGACGATGCCATGCGATACGGTGGAGTAAAAATGGGCTGAGTTCCCGGAACCAACTCAATACCAAAGTCAATGTCCATGTCGGGCGGTATGCCCGACAAGTCTATAGGAAACACATCCGAAAATCGCGCACCACCGGAATAGAATCAATAAAAGGCGTATTAGAACCAACGTCCTTCACAAAGGCCAAGTAATATAAGCAACCATTCCTAATCATCCACTGGGCCTTCAAATATGAAATCACTATGCTGGGGACAAAGTCTAGAGAACCTCTCCACTCAATCCTTGGAAACCTCGGCATCGCCAACGTCACGGTCTTAGCGTGACAATCCAGAACCGCATGACATGGAGACAACTAATCCATACCTAAGATCACATCGAAGTCCACCATACTAAGAAATAAAAGATCAGCTCTAGTCTCCAATCCCCGAATAGTCACGACACACGACAGATATACACGGTCCACAACAATAGTATCACCCACTAGCATAGATACATGAACAGATGAAACTAAGGACTCATGAGGCATATCCAGATAATAAGAAAAATAAGATGATACATATGAATAAGTGGAACCAGGGTCAAATAATGCAGGGGAATCCTTGTGGCATATTGAGACAATACTTGTGATCACTGCATTAGAGGCAACAACATCTGGTCTGCTAGGGGTAAGATAAAATTGGGCTTGACCGCCCCCCGATCGGCCTCCCTCTAGGGCGACCTCTAGCTGTCTGGCCCCCACCCCGAACTGGCTGAGTAGGTGGTGTAACTGTTGGTGTTGGTGCCATTGGCCGAGAACTATGCCGTGGATCCCCACTCAACAACCTAGGGCAATATATCTTGATATGACCAAAGTCTCCGCAGTCAAAACAGCCCCTCCTCTGACAAAACTGCTACTCCCAATAACCTAAGGAATTACCTGTAGAAACCTGAACGGACGAGGCATGGTGAGAACTCTGTGTCAGTAGTGCACTGAATGAAGACTGGCATGAGAGAACACTATAAGAACTATGGCTAGCTGATGCGCCATGATGAGTTGGACAATCGTCTGAGCGGGTCTATAAGGATGACCCCTGCTGTGGTAGGACTTCCCCCAGAAGGTACACCACCGAAACCGCCCGAACCTCAAGGCCTCTTGGCCTCCATCTCACCACGCTCCTAGCTATGGACCATCTCTATCTGCCGAGTAATGTCAACCATCTCGTCAAACGTGACACTAGATACCCTCTCCCTAGTCATACGCAACCACAACTGATATGTGAGGCCATCAATGAATCTCATGATCCTCTCCCTATAAGTGGGAACCAACCAAACTACATGGCGAGTTAACTCAGAAAACCTCATATCGTACTGGGTCACGGACATGCCATCCTGCCGAAGATGCTCAAACTGTCTGCGCAACTCCTCTTTGCGATACTACAGCACAAACTTCTCCAAGAAGAGAACGGAGAACTAATGCCATTTAATTGGTACTGCACCGACCGGCCTGTGCCTCTCATAAGCCTCCCATAATCTGAAGGCAGTCCCAGAAAACTGAAAAGTAGTGAATGAGACTCCACTGGTCTCTAGAATACCTGTTGTATGAAGAATCTCCTGGCACTTATCCAAGAAGCCCTAGGCATCCTCCGACTCAACACCACTAAATGATGGAGGCCAAAAACTCCCAAATATCTCAAGTCTCCTATGATCCTCATCAGTCATAACGGGGACCACCGGGGCCTGAGCAACTACAATCAGCTAGGCTGGTAGTACCTCTAGTGTCTGAAGTCCCTACATCGCCTGCTCTAGAGTACGTGCAGCAGGGGTATGAGTACCTCCCCTGACCTGAGAAGTGTCTGGCGCTACCTGAGTCGATACCACCTGAGCAAGACCAGTGCAAACTGTTAATATCTGGGACAAAGCCTTTTGAAGTCCTAGAATCACAACGGGCACACCTGGTATCTGAGCTGGACCCACTGGCTCAATTACATCTGGAAGCTGCTCATGAGCTGGAGTAACTGGTGGATCTACAGGTGTTGCTCTAGCTGTTGTACGAGCTGTACCTTTGCCCCTACCGCGACCTCAGCCTCTCATGGCCCTAGCTGGTGGATCCTGTCCGGTAGCACGTGTCCTCACCATCTGTGAGAGAATATAATACAGAAGTTTAGTTACCGGAACCAACAAATCTACACGATAATAATACAAGAATGTGAAATTTCCTAAGGGTTCGGTAGCCTCTCGAAGATAATTACATATATATCTGTACCGATCCGCAAGACTCTACTAAATCTTCTCATGACTCGTGAGACCTATATAACCTAGGCTCTGGTACCAACTTGTCACGACCCAAAATCTTAACCTGTCGTGATGGTGCCTATCATGGTACTAGGCAAGCCGACAATTAAATATATGTCCAACACTTTTAACATAAAATGAATTAAAGCAGTTTAAATAATAAAAGTTTTCATAAACGGGATAGAAACCCAAAATACAACACGGAAGTTCCCAACCACCTGGGTGTCACATAGTACATGAGCAACTATACAACATAAGTATGGAAAATACTGTCTATGATAATCTATAACTAAATACAATACGTGGAAAGATAGGGAAGGAGAAGCAAGGCCTGCGCCTCCAAACAGCTACCTCGATAGTCTCCGAGAATCCGAACTCCACAACTCAGCAACCGCCGTAAGCGGAAGCACCTGGGTTTGCACACAAGGTGCAAGGTGTAGCGTGAGTACAAACTAACTCAGTAAGTAACAAGACTAAATAAAGAAATGAAAATAGTGACGAGCTTCATAGTTATAGTTCTATTATAGTGATTTCAACATAGGAAAGTAGACATGCTCTCAAGTTCGATAAACTAGATCAAGTAGTTACTCCATGACAAGTTTAAGTGAAACAGAGTGTAATATCTTTCAAAAATTTCAAGTCAGTGATACATGGTAGCTAAGTACAACAATAATGAAAGCAAATGCATCCTCTCAGGGCCACAGTCACTCAGCCCTCCTCCCATTCACTCAGCACTTGGCACTCGCACTCAGTAGGTACCTGCGCTCACTAGGGGTATGCACATACTCAAGTGGGGCTCCTTCAGCCCAAGCGCTATAATCCACACGGACAACTTAAGTGCTATAGTATAATATCTGGATCCACACAGACAACTCACGTGTTACACGGACAACTCACATGCTATAGTATCAATATCTCACAATCAGGCCCTCGGCCTCACTTAGTCATCAATCTCTCCAGTCTCTAGGGTTCTAAGTAATCATGAACGTCAGCCCCAAAAAAATGATATAATATATCAACAAGGAACAATAGAGTCTGAAATATAATAACAAGTAAAACTATGACTAAGTACGAAACAATAATTTAGCAGATAATTCAACATGTACACGACCTTTGTGGGTCCCTACAGTGCCAACACATAGTCTAAACATGATTTATGGTTCAATTTCTCTACTACATAGAGAATGTACAGATAACAATAGATTATTCAACTACACTGTTCCATAGAATTTGACCAAGTCACAATTTCTACGGTGCACGCCCACACGCCCGTCACCTAGCATGTGTGTCACCTCAAAACAAAATACATAACATGTAATATGGGGTTTCGTACCCATAGAAACAAATTTAGAACTGTTACTTACCTCAATCCGAGAAAATCTCTAGTCTAACACACCCTTGCCTCGCGAACCGGCCTCCAAATGCCTTGAAATTAGCCATAAATAATGCAATATAATCAATATGGGCTAAAGGAAGCAACTCTATAAGAAAATTCTAAGTTATTAATAAAAATAAAAAATCAGCTCAAAAGTTAGCCCCTGGGCCCATGTTTCGAAATTCGATAAAAGTCACAAAACCCGAAAGCCCACTCTATCACGAGTCTAACCATACCAAATTTATCAAAACTTGACACCAAATCGTCACCCAAATCCCCAAATCAAACTCTCCAAATTCCTAGCCTCAAACTCCCAATTTACACCTTTAATACACACCAACTAGGTGGGAAAATCAACTGGGGAAGAGGGATTATTGATCAAAAATGAGCACAAGGGACTTACCTCAAGAATCCCCTTGAAAACCCTATCAAGAATCGCCTAAACTGTGCTTGAAACGTTTGAAATTAAGCCAAATTTGCGAACCCTTGTTTTTAATAATCTGCCCAAGCTTTCCACTTCTGCGGATACTTAACCGCTTTTGCGGCGTTGAAAAAGTGACATCACCTATGCATCTGTGGTCTATACCGCACCTGCGGTCCCTCATTCCACTTCTGCGGACTCACTTTTGCAAGCATCCAAGCGGCTTCTATGGTCCCAGCTTATTTGTCCACTTCCGCCTCTGCGGTCCTCCTGCCGCATCTGCGGTCACGCAGGTGCGGAACTCCCTATCGCACCTGCGTGCCTTCCGCTTCTGCGCACCTCTCGTCGAACTAGCGGCCACGCATGTGCGGAAAAGTCCTCGTACGTGCGACCACCTGCACGCTCCCCTTCAAATATCGTACATACGCAAGGCAGCTCGCACATAAGAGTTCGCACCTGCGATCAAAGCTCCGTAGGTGCGGTTACAGCAACAGGGGTCCATCTTCAGCAATTACTCAACTTCAACTTTTGATCTGTTAACCATCCGGAATCAACTCGATACCCCCGGGACATCAACCAAACATACGAACAAGTCCTAAAACCTCATACGAACTTAGTCGATCCCTCAAATCACATCAAACAACTTCAAAAACACGAATCACATCCCGATTCAAGCCTATTAAAACTAAGGAAATTCTATTTCTACAAACGACGCTGAAACCTATCAAAACACGTCTGGTTGACCCCAAATTATGCACAAAAGTCACATTTGATATTACGGACCTACTCCAACTTCCGAAATCGGAATCCGACCCCGATAGCAAAAATTCCACTCCCGGTCAAACATCCCAAAAATTTAACTTTCGTCATTCCAACCCTAATTCCACTACGGACCTCCAAATCACAATTCGGACACACTCCTAAGTCTAAAATCACCCAACAGAGATAATGGAACCATTAAAACTATATTCCGGATTCGTTTACTCATAGATTGACATCCGATCAATCATTTCAACTTAAGCTTTCAACCTTGAGACTAAGTGTCTCATTTCATTCTGAATTTACTCTGGACCCGACCGACTACCCTGGAAAGTCACGTAACAGTTATAAAGTACAAAATAAGTAGTAAATGGGAGAACGGGGCTACAACTCTAAAAAACGATTAGCTGGGTCATTACATGATAATATTACTTGGTACCTTGAAAACATCAAAGCAGATTCAAACCAACAGTAATAGTGAGCAATTATTACAGAGATATTATCAAGGTTGTGGGACTGAACCTTCATCATGATTACAAAATTACAGATTTAAACATGGGATCTTTAAGGTCTTAATAGGATCATGCTTCTAACAGTATTAACAAGTCAATATATTCAAATAATATCAAAAAATGAACTTCAATAAGGTCTGAGATCCAAGTTCAGCTTCAGGTTAACAATAAAGGGGGGGCTAAGCATAACTCAAGGTAGAACATGGTGTTGCAGAGTTAGAGTAGGGACACTAGTTACATTTAATCAACTATGCATGGGCAGTATGAATGAAACAATGATCTCATATAAGTAGAGGAACTTTGCACATTACAGAACACATTACAGAACCATAACAACATGTTGATAAAGAAAGGATATGTAAGACATTGTATCTACACAATATTATACTCAAACATAGATCTAGTTCAGTATATAGGTATGAAGTGATCATGTTTAAGTTCCCAAAACTATCAATTGGTTATGACAGTATGTCTAAATCCTATTTTTATAGAGGCCAAGCTAATGATAGATGCATGCAAACTTCACAGAAACTCAACAGTGACTCAAAGAGATTAAGGACAAGGATGTATTGTACCAGTTTTGAAATTACACATGTATATAAAGATTTGAACTGACAATGGAACATACAAGCTTAGTTGTGCAACAATTACTATTTAACTTTGTCCAAACAAAATTATGACTTACACTAAGAATAACCTTATAGAATATATATGCAGCAAATATTCATGAGAAGATAATAGCTTGGTGGAAATAAGATAGTTTCCTATGCATACAACAGCTGAGCATGGTCATGAGAAAAGTTATAGTGATAACTTAGATATCACTCTCAGAGTTGACAGGTACAGATACAGAGAAGAAAAGCTTCAAGACACTCAGATTCTTTCAATTTAGTTAAATGACATGGACATACTGCATATCATGTTAAGATTACCAAATAATGAACTCAACCATAAGGTAAATAAGGTACAGGGCAACAAGATGAAATCTTAGCATAATCATCTGTGAAGAGAAAGGCATGAAGTTCAGATGAGCATAATTCGTTCAACAATAATGATGTCTAAGACAAAGTAGAAGACAAGAGTGATAACTCAGTAAGATAGTTGGACAAACACAAGCAGAGACAAGAAAGTATTTAGATATTGTAAGTTCAAACTTAAGGTTAAGGAACACTGATAAAAGTCTTGAACCAGTTCAGGTTTCAGTTTAGCAATAACTATCAAGTAGCAAACTTAGTTTCTAAAACTCACAAAATTACAGAAGTGCAATAAAACAAGAATGAGTCCATTGTAAGTCACTGAGAGCTATGAAGTTTACATTGAAATAAACATATAAGAAATTAGGCATGGAGACTGTAAGAAAATTCAGAAGAAAGATCAATAATTATCATTTATCTAATCGATTATTATTCTAGAGAATCATAACAAAACAAGTTGATCATAAAAGGTTGTCAAACTAACAAAACATAAATATCAAATGGCAAACACATACAACATAATATTAATCTATAGAACTTAACATCAACATATATAAATCATTCAGAGAAATGAACAAAAGAAAGAGGGAGATAAAGATGTTGACCTTCTTAAGGGCAGCAAACCAAACGAATTCCTTTGTTGCTCAAAGATCCCAGAGCTTACAAACTCGAACCAGCAAAAGAAACTAGGCAAAAGAGAGAAAAAAAGTAAGAGACCTAATATCAGAAACCTTAATTTTCTTAGTATTTGGGACTGTATGCGTTCAGTGTTAGGTCGTTTTGGTGTGTTGGTGTTAGATTGTCTGTTGGTGAGAACATTAAAGACCACTTTTTATAGTGGCATTCAATGCTCTAAGGCTTCACGAATTCAAAACTAGTAGTGGAGAGTGACGCATGGTAGATGATGATAGCTAATCGAGTGAAAATCAGAAGACAGGGGGGAATCCAGTAATGATTTTACCTGAGTACTGAAGTGGAGTGAGTCGTTGAACGTTGGAGCACAAGAAACTATCGGTCAGAATCCTAATACCCAGAGGTCATTGCATTTGACCTCTGGGTGTCGAATATTGATGATTAAGCCAGCTAACACATCCTGCTCGCTTTGATTTATAAGAACGAAAGAAGAAATTAGGCGAGTTTAAAGTTTCACCCTTTTGGTCTGATTTCTTCGATTAGGGTTTTGAAATCGAAAGGCTAAAATGGTAAGCAAGATGGGACTAAGAGTGCAGGAACAAAAGGAACAACCATGCATGCCATGGATTTGAAAGGTCATTAATGATTTGAAGTTTCATCTCTGAGATTAGGGTTCAGATTTTGGGAGATTTGATTTTTGGTGATGAATAGGCAGTGGTTCAGCGGGAATCCTAGATATGTGAGACAAACAAGATGATTTGAGGTTGATTTCATGACCTAGCACTAATTTGTGCAAGGTCTGTTGATTGATGGTATTAGGACAGATGAGACAAATGAGAGAAGAAGGGGAAAGAAGAGCGGCTGGGCGGGTAGGAAATAATTTAGGGTTTTGGGGGTGAGACCAAATGGTCTCTAAGTTAAAATGGGGGTAAGAGATCCAGGCCATTGGATCATTTGATCAACGACTCTGATAAATCTGGGATTTATATCTTTTAGAAAATCAATTCTGGGAAATTGCATGGACTGTTGGATCTGTATGATCCAACGACTGAGATAATTTCTTATAGTGGGTAGAGATTTAAACGGAAAATAGGGATAATTTGTGACCATTGATGATTTGAATCAACGACTCAGATTGTTGTGTTTGTTTTGTGAGTAGGATTAGAGGGTGACGTGCCAGGTCATGATTAGTTGAGATCTAATTGCAAGGATTGCCAAGTTGGAAAGGGATGGGGTGTTTGGAATGGGTTGTTTTCCGTTTGGGCTTGCACATTTGGGCCAAAATGATTTAGCTAATAGCCAATTTGTATTTGGTTGAGAATTGCAATGGTAGTCTTTTTGTCTTTAATCCCTTTTTGAAATAAATTAATTTAAATAGACTTAAATATTTCCAATAAAATGTGGCAAAATTATAATTGTTATATGTACTACTAATTACTGATTAATTATCTATAAATGACACTAATTTCAAAATATTAATATAGTAACCTAATTCATTAGAAATTAAGGAGTAATTTTGTCAAATTATAAAACCTATGTAATGTATATACAAAAGTTAGTTTTATAATAGCAAACACATTTGTAATTACACAATATTAGTACTATGTGATTAATTTTAAAACTAATACTTAATTAATTTATAAAATATATATTCATTAATAGAAAAAATACATTTAAAGTATTTATTATAAATTGTTAAGTGTGAATAAATTAATTTTAAAATGGAGGATCAAAATTGGCCGTCAACAAAGGTAATAAAGAGGAAAAGGAAAGTGAAGGTGAGGAAGACAATGCAAGTGAGGAATCTAAAGGCTTTTATGGCTATTTGGAATACAAGCATGGCCCCTTTGGAGTAAGTTCATGAAGAGGAAGGGTCTGAAGAACCTAGGTCTTCCTTAACTCCCTTCGTAGGAGGCGAGGAAGTTGACAGTGATGAGGATAATTTGCCACTGCCTGAGGTAGGAAAGAAGAATAGGAAATATCCTGAAAACCCTACAATAACAGCTTCAAAGGCAAGAAAGGAGGTGCCCCCTCTTACTAGGACTCCTCTCACCAGGAGCAAGAGAAAAGTTGTTGATGCACAAATAATCAAGGAGGCTAGGAGTTCCAAGAGGACAAGAAAGCAAGTTCCTACTGCTGAAACTATAGTTAAATTGGATGAGAATGATGAACCTGGTTCTTCCCTAATGGGAAAGAAACCATCAATGAAGAAGAATGCTACCAAATCCACCAAAACAACTACCACCTCTCAAAAGACCATCAAAGTAAAGAATAAAAGGGTTGAGTCAGGGGTAGTTGACATGGTGACTGAGTTCAAAAATAGAAAAGGTGTTGAATGGAAAGATACTTGCTAACACGGATGAAAAGGGCATGGCCCAACTTGTAGAGAAGCTTAACTTACAGGGATGGACACACATGTTTGTCCAAGCCCTTCCCCCTGTGTGTACCTACAGTGGTTGAGTTCTGCGCCGACTTTCATTTTGATGGCAAGGTAGTAAAAAGTTTTGTGAGAGAGTTTGAGTTGGAGTTTGATGCTGAAGAGCTTGGGCTACTACTGAACATTTCTTCCCTAGGATTTGACAACTTTTTGAAGAAGAAATGGCTTGCAATTGACAATGATGTAGACAAAGACATTATGGTTACCTGAACATTCTCCAAGGCGTTTAAGCTGGATGCTCCCCAAAAGGTGTATAGGACTGATATGAAACCTTTTCACAGGTTGTTATTCCATCTTGTGAACTCTTGCATTATCCAGAGATCTGAGAGAAGGCATGAGGCCACCTTGCTTGATATCGCTATGATGGAGCTGTTGGACAGAAGTAAAGCCATCAATCTCCCTAGCTTGATGATCCAGCATATGATAGGGGTTGAAGATACCTCCAAGACCAAGCATGCTATGCCATATGGGTTAATATTAACTGAGCTGTTTGACAAGCTCAATATATCCTTTCCTGAGGTGAAGTTTAGGAATCACAGTGATGTTCTAGATGCTGTCACACTCAAGCAGTGTGTCTATGCTGAGATCAAGGTTAGAGGGCTAGCTGGTTCTGCTATTCTTCCTGGGAGTAGTAGGGCTGCTGAGCTCTCTAAAAGTTTGGAGTTGGCTTTAGAAGAAAATACTAAGCTCAGGGAGGATAATGATGAATTGCGGAAGGAAACCAGACAACTTAGGGAGGAGCTGAGCAGAGACAGAGAGGCTCATGCTCAACATATTACTACTCTTGTGAAAGCCTTAACACCCTCCACCTCTCACCCCTTATCTTGTTCCTTTACCGCTTGTCTTGTGACTGTTTCAGGTTTGCTTAGTGGTGCTTTGTTCTTTTGTTTTTCTTGTCTATATTTGAGTAGTTTGCAGGATATTTTAGTTTATTTTTTTTTTAATATTTTAGTTCAAGGCCCTGAGCTTAATTTGGCACTGCTTCTCACATAGTCTATATCATCAACATAGTTCATTTATCTTGATGTTTCACGTGCTTGTGTTCAAGCCTCAATGACCATGAATCTTGCATTAACTGTTGTGTAGTCTGTCTCACAGTTATTTTTTTCGATGATGCCAAAAGGGGAAGATAGAGTGGGGGGATGGGGGATGTACTTGCTCTGTAAGATGGGGAGATATTTGTTCAAAGTTTGTGTTGTTCACAATCTGCTAATGTTCTCAACTGTGATGTACTATGTATGCTTATGAATGTTACTACCTGGTTCATGAGGACAAAGTTTGTCATCATCAAAAAGAGAAAATCTGTTGAGAATTGGGATTTTGATGATTAACAATTGTGTCTAGTGAACGTGAACTAAGAATCAGGTTGTGAAGATAGTTGTTGAAGGTGGCAGTAAATTTTACACAAATTTACTATAGTCTGATATTGCTGGAAATGACTCTTGATGTGATAAGGATTGTTACCCAAGAATATCTGGTTGCATAGTTGATAGAAAAGAGTCACAAGATTCGGGGAGTCCTTAAAACCTAAGGATTGTTGTGAAACGAGAGGTTGAATACGTGTAGTACTCCCAAAGATCTAGGAGTACTGGGAAGTTAAATACTTTCCCTATGGACTGTAAAGGCCATCCTTTTGCCTGTCAACTGAAGAACGGCATATAACATTTCCAATTCAACACGCAAGTTGATCATTAGTGTGTTCTGAAAGTCAGTGTTCTTCTTGAGTCTGTTAGTTCATGTGTATTAGGAGATCGAGTGGTAATCGAGACGTCATTCAAAACATGTTAGTTGGAGTATTTGTTTAAGTATGCAAGTTAGAGTAACTTGTAATTCATCCAAGAAGTAGAAGTAGGAGAAGTGTGTGGGTATTAGTTTACAAGTCTTGTAATCAATACATTTGACTTATTTATTCTAGTGAAGTTGAAGTTAAAATCCCACGTAGTAGATCGTGATTTTTGCACCTTTGAACTGGGTGATTTTCCACGTAAAAATTTTTGTTCTTGTTTTACTGTTTATTTCATTTACGCGTAAGGAGTAAGGTAAAGAACCAAGTTCTTTAGAAATTTAGGAAGGCACTCGATCTAATACTGGGCAACACATACTTCAGTCTATTGCACATCACCTTGGATATCACTTTGTGTATTGTATTACAACATGCAATTGGTCTATAATCCCCTACTCTTTCCGCATGTTTTTCTTTTGGGATCAGAGTTATGATAGTGTTGTTTAGGATTTTAAGCAGTTTACCATTAATAAAGAATTGCTTTACACACTCTGTAACATCCACATAGTTCTCATTTGACAAAAGTTTGCAATCTCGTAGAGCCTTAAACCTCCAATTTTAAGTTTCACCGCGTTAGCAATTCAATCTTTGAAGCAGATTAATTCAAGAGCATTTGTCCACTTTGTTAATACTTTTATTCAAATCTAGATATGTCTTCTTCTTCCATTTTTATCAAATCCTTTTTTTTCCTCCACGATAGACATAACCTATATTAGGCTTGCATAGATAAAATGACCTGCTAGTATTGCCACTCTTAATTCCCTTCCAGGCTAACTCTACTACTTCACATCTTATTTCTCTTGTGACAACTAAATATAATTAAACTAGTAATTACGTCTGAACATTTTGTTTTTCTATTTTCTTATATAAAGGTTTTTAATTATAAATGTTAAATTTATAATATTGGTCAACAACATCAATTAGATCAAGAGTCTTCAATTTTTAGTCTCGGAACAAGTTAAGCTATGGATGCTAACATACACCGTTTATTGAAGAGATGACCCAACATTACCAATAGGGTGACCGTCCGATGATACTGACGGAGAGTGAAATTTGGCAGCTTTCTCCCTTCGAAATTCCAATCAATCGAGGGGGAGAGTGAAATTGAGGCGAATTTTGAGATTACCAAACAGAAATCTCCTCTTAGGGGAGGTAAAAACGAGTAAGTGAAGAAGGAAATCCATGCACCTCACAGACTTCAGTTCTCTGAAATGGGTACTGCTAGATATCCAACACCTATGGAGGTGAGGGGCATAATAGAGACGAGTGATGGGCAGGTCAATAATCGTGGATCGCAAATAGGGAAACCTCTTACCTAGGTTCCTTCATCGATGAGGGATGGTAAGTTGGTGGTTAAACTTGCCGCATAAGACATAAAATCCCAAGAGAAATTTCGAAAATTCGGCCTTTATTGGATATGTGCTTGGTGATACTCCACATGCCTGATCAATGGACAATTATGTAACAACAGTATGGAATTTTGTTACAAAGCCTAAGATATCGTATCATGATGAAGGGTACTATATTTTTAAGTTCCATACTATATAGGATAGAGATTTGGTTATGGATGTTGGCCCATATATATATCACAATAAACCTTTCATATTGAATAATTGGGAAATAAATTTCTACTTTGATCTGGAATGCCTTAGCACCATATGTGTGAAGTTCCTAGGCTTACTAGTAGGCTATTGGTCCCCTGAAGCTTTGACAAAATTGGCTAGTGGAGTAGGCAAACCATTGTATACAGACAAATTCACTCCAGAACTGGAGAAGATCTCATATGCTAAAGTATTGATTGAAGCATATGTGTCTCAGTCCTTACCAGAGTGTATTGAAATTGATACACCATTTGGTTTTTTCAACAACAGGTGGCATATTATTGGAGACTAAAATGTTATGTAGACTGCATAAAATTTGGGCGTGACTAAGACAATTACAGAAGGAATACTTCAGAGCATAAGGAAGAACCTTACCAGGAAGTGGCTAAGAAAAAAGGAGAAGGAATAGGAAGAAACCCAAAACAAATGGACCAGTCTAGCAAGCAAAGATGCCAAGCACAGAACATGAATTACAACTAGGAGGAACTGATTTAGGGACTAGCCAGGTTGAGGCATAACAACATGTCTCCCTGCCTTTATAAGAAGCCTCTCATTATCAATAGAGTGGGTTAATGCAGAACAGTAAAGAGACAAAGGGCAAAGCCATAGCGGCATAAGCTACTAAACATAGTGATCCTAATAGCAGAATGCATAATCCTATGATAATGTAGAATGCCAACAAATTTGCTTCCCTAAGAATTGAGGAGCCTAGCACTACAAAGGGGTCCTGTATATGCACCGAGGATGGTAAATCCTCCATGATTATGTGGACTTAGAATATTAGAGGGCTGAACAAGCTCTTAAAACAAAAAGAGTTGAAGCTCATTCTGGCAAGACATAAAGTAGACACCATGGATTGTCTGAAAATTAGAGTTAAAGAAAGTAAAGTAAGACAAATACTTCAGAAAGTAGCTAAAGGATGGAACTATTAATGTAATTACATACACAACAGTCAATGGCAGAATTTGGCTCTTATAGAGAGATCATATCACTGTACAAATATTAGCAACAAAGGAACAATACATTCATTGTTCAGTAGAGGATTCATTGGCCACTTTAGCACAGTACTCACTGTGGTATATGGAAAGAATACACTGCAGCATAGGGAGGAATTATGGTCTGAACTACAGCAGGTTGGTGCACCTATAAGTGTACCATGGATTCTCTGCGGAGATTTTAACAATGTTCTCTCTACTGAGGATAGAATTGCGCTACCAGTTATATCTACAGAGATCTAAGGCTTCTAGGGACTAATTAATAGTTTGCAGCTGACTCCACTAAGATCAATTGGAAGGTATTTTATATGGTGTAATAAGCAACATGTTACCAGCAGAGTCCATAGTAAGATAGATTAGGCATTATGCAATTTCCCTTGACTACAACAATATGAGGATGTGGAGGTTAGTTTTCTCAACCCATGAGTGTCTGATCACTCCCCTATACTCCTGAGGCGTGGATAACAGAGGAGATTACACCAAAAACTATTTAAATTGTTTACTAATGTAATGGAACAACCTAAGTTTCATGCATTGTTACACAGGGCATGGAATCAGAATAAAGGTGTAGATGTTATGGTTAGTATATGTAGAAAGCCATATGATTTTAAGTATGAGCTAAAGGATTTGAATCATTATATGGCTTCATATGCACAAAGACTAAATCAAACTAGGCAAAAATTAGAGGTTGTACAAGCCACCATACTTACTCAACTTTTTTGCCAAATTTTATTTGACAAGGAGAGGGAACTACTTGCTGAGATTGATAAATAGAGTAACATTGAGAAAAAACCCTCAGACAGAAATCCAGGGCAAGTTTGATTATGTGTGGTGACACCAACTCCAAGTACTTGCATGCGCAATGGAAGATCAGACAAAGCAAAAACACAATCACATTTGTATATACAGATGCAGGGATAAAACTCACAAACCCTACACAGGTGGAAACAAAGTTTATTACATTCTTCACATGGATAATGAGAAATTGCAGTGGGGACATTATATGTCCAAACTCAGAAGTTATAAAAAAGGATCATGCTTGAGTATGGAACAGAAAAGTGCATTGATATAACTAGTGACAAAGCTCCAAAGATTGATGGATATCCTATAGAGTTTTTCACCAAAAACTGGGACCTAACGAAGAAGGAGGTTTATGTTGCAGTGCAAAGCTTCTTTGAAATAGGAAAACTTTTGAGAAAGGTGAATTGCACAACTATTATATTGATTCCTAAAGTTAGCTCACCATCTCAGGCCAAAGACTATAGACCTATTGCTTGTTGTAATACCTTGCACAAGATTATTTCTAAGGTTTTACAACTAAGAATCAAGAAGGTGATTGGTAATCTAATTAGGCACTTACAATCTGTTTTTATAGAAGGAAGAAGTATCATTGACAATATACTCTACAACCATGAGTTGTTCAAAGAGTACAATAGAAAAAGGTGTCTCTCCTAGATGTGTTATGAAAGTAGACTTAAGAAAGGCCTATGATACTATAGACTAGAGGTTTCTGAGAAGAATGCTCAGTGGTCTTTGGTTCCATTTAAAATTCATTGAATTGATTATGAAATGTGTTACCACTGTGTCATACTCCTTAGTGCTAAATGGAGGACTTACAAAACCATTTCTGATTAGACAAGGGGATCCCATATCCCCATACCTCTTTGTCATTGCTACGGAGAACCTGCAAAGAGAAATGATGCAATTGGCAGAGAATGGTGATATCAATTTCCATCCTAGATGCAGGAAGCTGGGCATCATCCATATCTTCTTTTGCTGATGATTTGCTCATGTTCTGTAGAGCAGGCATTGAATCCATCAAACTCTTTCGGGGTGCTTTTCAAAGGTTTTCTCCAGCTTCTGGGCTACAAGCTAACATTGATAAAATCTCTATTTACCTGGTTGGGGTGGATGCATATGAAAGACAGGCTATCATGAAGCTACTGGGATTTGAAGAAGGTACTACGGGAGTGCCATTGTCATCTAAAAAGTTAATTGTTCATCAATGCCTACCCCTAATTGATAAGATCACATGAAGAATCAATTGTTGGTCTGCCAGGCTGCTTTCTTACTCTAGTATATTACAACTGATCAAGTCAGTATTGTTTGGTATTCAGACCTACTGGGCACAATTATTCCTCCTTCCCAAGAAGGTTATGAAGATGATTGAAACAATGTACAGATCATTCTTGTGGACTGGTGTGGCATCCATCACAAAAAAGCACTGGTATCCTGGGAAAATATTTGTATGCCTCAAACTGCTAGTGGCCTAAATGTCATAAGTCTGTGCATTTAGAACAAAGTTGTTGTACTCAAACAGTTATGGTATGTTGCAATGAAAAAAATACTATTTGTGGATAAAATGGGTACATAATTTCTACATAAAAAACAGAACTTGGAGCACATGCCTACACCTAAGGATGCAACTTAGGTGATTAGGAAAATCTTAGAGACAAGAGAGACCCCGAAGAGTCAATCCATGCATGGATCCTTAATTGATAGATTGAAGATATTGCAGGTGCAAGAGCAATTTTCGATTAAACAAGCCTACCTCATACTGATGCCCTAGTATCAAAAGGTCCCTTAGAAGAACATAGTCTTGTAGACAAGCATCCATCCTAAATTAAAATTCATCCTATGGCTGGCTGCATATGAAAGACTAGCCACAGTGGACAGCCTATACAAAATTGGTATGCAGGTGCCTCATGATTGTGCATTCTTCAAATCAAGTACTGAACAGTAGAGCATCTATTCTTTGAATGCTCAGTAACAAAGAGAGTGTGGAGTAGACTACTGGTTTGGTTAGGCATGGGAAGGAACATAGCTAGTTGGAAAGAGGAGCTCAGTTGGGCATGTCGCATGTCTAGAAATAAGACAGGGCATGGTATCATTGCTAGCTATGTGTTTGCTATGCTAGTTTACAGTATGTGGAGGGAAAGAAATATGATTAGATATCAGCAAGGCACTTTTGAGGAGCACAACATCTGCAGAGAGATTGTCCTTTATGTGCACACTAGAGGCAGAAGATATCCATCCTGGTAGCACACATTACATAGCTTAGATCGATTTCCTTAGTGTTCTTTATATGTAATGTAGTGTACATCTTCTGGATCTAGTCTTATGAGCAATTCCTAGATGTGTAATAGACATGGATGAAAACTTGTAATCTACGATTAGACTTATATTCATGAAATTAGTTGGTCAACAACTACTTGGCATTGTACAAATATGCTTTTGATTAATACAATTTTGACTTTAATCAAAAAAAGAATTTATAATATTAGCCGGCCAACATAAAGAATGTTATTTCAAATAGTTAAGTATTGAAACCTATCACTTTAGTGCTTTCACATAATAGTGGAGCCAGGACTTCACATAAGGAGATTTAAGAAAAATACTAGTGTGAAGTGTTACATCTAGGTAGGGGTGTATAACAAAAATCGACAAATCCCACCAAAATCGATAATCCGAGTCAAATCGAAAAAATAATTCGACTATAATTTTGTTTGATTTGGTTTGGTGTTGAAAAAAATCAATCATAATTGGTTTGATTTGGTTTTAACTAAACAAAGTCAAAACCAAACTAAACCCGACATTATATATATACAAGTTTTAAAAATATTTTATACATAAAAATATTTATTATAACATTAATTATAATTATTTTTTAAACTTTTTCATAGTTCTCTCTTTTAATATGTTATTTCGAGTTTGAACTTAGAATTATTGAATGATCCAATATGTTTTATAGTCCATAAATATTTGTAACTCAAATAAAGCCCAAACTAAAACCAAATCAATACTAATACTAACAAAAGAAATTCAATTCAATACTAAAATGACGATAGTATTGGATATTTATTTTTTTAGTTTTGTATTAGTTTAAATAGTGAAAAGGTATAACTTTTTTATTATTATTTAATCATGTAGTTAATGATTTTTAGGTTTTTTTATTAGTTGTACTTATTGTAACATGACTTAGTACTTTTAGATTATGTTTATTTTCATTATGGCTTTATGCAATTTCATTATATTTATTGTTGAATATTTTATTGCAATGTCACGACTCATCTCACATTTTTTTTTTGTGTTATTTTCTCGGGCAACACCTTATATAGTTGTATACTACTTAGTACTTTTAGATTATGCTCATTTTCATTATGATTTATTAATTAATTATATTTATTTTTATTTAATTTTATTATCTTTATTGTTAAATATTTTATTACAATATCATGACTCATCTCACATTATTTGTGTAATTTTCTTGGGTAACACCTTATATAGTTGTATCCTACGAAGACAAAAAAAATATTTGGAGCACAAGTTATATGCATTGTGCTATTAAAATTTTACCGGAAAAAAATAGAAAACCCCGAGAAAACCGAAAAAACGAGATTGAAAAATCCGATTTTTGTTGTTTTGGTTTGGTTTGGTTTATATATTTAAAAATCCGACACAATTGATTTGGTTTGGTAATTGAAAAATCCGAATCAACCCGACCTATATAAAACCCTACATCTAGTATTTGAATATGAGACCTAAAACAAATCTTGAACCATTTTCACAATCACACTAACTAGCATAAGTGTATACTACAATATTTCGGCGAAGAAAATCCGACGCTTTAGCTCGACTGGTTTCACATTTTAATTATTCTGCACGAACGGAAAACCGGCTCCTTAACGTAAACAAGTTTCGTGTAAAATCAAGCATCAATGGTTTTTTTCCCCTATTCAAAACTATCATTTAAAGTTTTAACAAAAAATGAGAGGTGTCGGTGAATGGTGATTCATGTCTAGGTAGAGATCACATTAGTCTTATCATAATAAAATGTGATAGGTGAGAGAAACTTCTCCAATTTGGCACATGCAAGGGTCCCAATTTCTCTTTCATTCCGATTCAAACATTTGTCGGTGAATACTATATAATTTAACCATCCAATTAATTAATATTTCAATAATCACACCCATATGACTTTAAGGTAGAGATCACATTAGTCTTATCATAATAAAATAAAATGTTCTTAGTCTTTTATAAGCACATCAATAATAGTGAAGTCACCCTAAAAAGGAATAATAAAAAAAATGGTCCTCTTCCTCAATCTAAGCTGGGATGAACTATTTTATTATTCTTTCTTCTCTTCTAAATTATTTGGTAACTTGTTTTTTGGTTATCCGTCAGACTAAAATTTGACTGAAATTGGTCAATGATTCACTCATCTTCCGGTACACGATTCAGAATTTCAGATATCACATCCTTAAAACTATTGTACGCTCGTAGCACTTTAGATTTAAAAAGTTAAGCATCCGTTTGTCCATAGATAATTTTTTCTTTTGTTCGATTTGTTTTTTTTCAAAAACGTATTTGTCCATAAAATTTTGCAAGTTTTTGAAAATGATTTTTTCCAAAACCACTTTTTCAAAATTTTCAGAAATTTTTGTTTCCCCACTCACAAAATTGTAACATTTTTTCAAGCGAAATGTATGTTTAAACATAATTTCAAATTTCAAATACTATTTTTCAACTTAACTCCAAATATTACTTTTAGAAAAAATTATAATTTTTATGTCCAAACGCCTACTAAGTATGAATTTAAATTTGTTTTTTTTTTGATAAAAGTCTAATTAAGAGCATGTTAAGACATGTTTTTCATAACTTCATTTTACATTGAATAGTATTATATTGTTAAAATAATATTTGTATAGACTGTATTGTTTGTTGAATTTCAATAACATATTTTGTGTTTAATTTGATTGTAGCATAATGCATGATAATTGATAGACTTACTAAAATACCTTTAATTGCTGTGAAGATTAAAATGATCAAACTCAAAAACCAAAAACAAAAAAAACAAAAAAGATAACAAGAAAGTGACGAGAAACATGTATAGTGAGTGACAGTAAAAGTATACGAAAAGGAAGGGCTTAAATATGATGAAGACAAATTAAGATAACGAAATGATGTAAACAAGAAAAAAGTTCGGTAAATAGCACATGAAGTTATTAAACAATAATAAGGATAAAATGAAAAATAGGAATAATATAACAATTGTTTTTATATATAAAATAAGTCATTCATTGTTATAAGTCGTAATAATAGATTTAATTGACAATATAATACAATAATAAGTAATAATAAAAATAAATATTATAAAACTATTCAACTTCTGTATGTTTAATACAAATACAGAATTCAAACAACTAGTAAGTATTTTGAGTTGTTAGTTCTTAAATATCACGTAGTAGTCCTCACTATTTGGATAGTTCAAAACTTAGACAAAATAGGGAAGACCTTTTTTTTTTCTTAATAAACAAAAGAACCATTGTGGGGGTTAGGCATAGACCCCAACCCGTACATAATCAAAAAGGATAAATACAATGTGGAAGACCCAAATATGCAAAAGATGGGGGAACATTCTCTATTGTCTGGAAAGAGTTAATTTGCACAAGTGAACAACTTGGTTGTTTTTTTTTCTTCATAGAAATATATGAAACTATTTACTTTTTGTTTTATTTTATGTAGCACTATATAACGATATTCTTTTATATTTATAAATAATTTAATTTTAATAACATAATTTAGAGCCACAAAACTCATATATATCATATTTTATATCACAAGGTTTAAAGATTTTTCTTTCTTATTTAACTTCGATACAATCAAACTTTGGCATATAAATAAATAAATAAATTGAAATAATGGGAGTATAACTTGGATGAATTGACAATAAACCGTTAGCTGCAGTTGTTTTTTAGGTTACTTCTTATAGTAAAATTCTTTTACAATCAATCTTTTTTAACGACGTTTTTGATCTGTCAATTTTTGGCGCTGGTCTTATCATATGAAGGTAATCCTAGGCTGTCGGTCATGAGTAACATCACTCATCACACTTATATTTTCATAAAATATTTGCCTACGCGTGAATGCAACCCATCTCTTTGCAATGCCTTTATAAATCTCAAACAAAATCAAGATTCTGAATTCCCCCAACCCAAGATCTGATATTTCCACCCATTTAACAAGAAAATGAGCTTCAAACACTAATTTGCTTTGCCCAAGTTTGAAGTTCCTATATACCCCCATCATAAAAGGTACAATTTTCCCTTTCTTTCTGTTCCCATAATAATGTGAATCTGTCCTCTTTATACCTCTTTTCCCTTCATTTTCCACTTTTTTTGGTAAAAAGGTGAGCTTTATTTCTGTTGGTTAATAGAATGCTCTAACTTTTTGCTTTGTTTTGTATTATTTGATTGTTTTTTGGTTTGCAACTTCGAGATGGGATTGATCTTGCAAAATGACATTTTTGTTCTGTAATTTTGTTATGTTGTTAAGGGATCTTGTAGTTTTGATACTCATATCCTGTTTTAGTAGTATCATGGACTAGAAATGTGGTTTTCTTGTTTGAGAGTTTGACAGAGTAATTACAGATTTACCAGACACGGACAAGAAAACTTGTTTTTACTATTTTCAAGAGGTTTATGATGAGGTCTATATATCAGCAGAGGCGAACCTAGGTTCTAGAGTCGCTGGGTTCAGAACGAATTTGATCTTATCATAAGTATACATCTTAAATTTTTATGTAACATATCTAATCATAGTTTGAGCTGAAAGCAATGGGTTCAGTTCAGTTGAACCCGTAGAACGTGCCTAGATCTGCCTCTGTGTATATGTGGAATGCTTAGAGATCCAAAATTCAGACATGGAAAGCTTTTTGGTGGAAAAATGTTGTTAGAGTTTCTTTTGGAATTGAGCTAGGCCAAAATTCAGGTTGTGTAAATTTTTTGGAATTCACTGTGATGTTTTCGAATGAATTCTTTCACGAGTTCTCATGAGTATTTGAGTGTTCACCTAGTATTTCATTAGATGTGCTTGATAAAAAACAATTGCAGCCTTTTCCCTTAGTTTTATAAAAGAAAAAAGCTAGAAATATCTAAGGGATGTATGATATGTTGTGTAGGTAAATTTTGTCCATACCTGCATTTAAATGACAGACTTTTGATGCTTGTTTCTGTTGTGGTTTTGCCATTCTCTGTTCTCGAACCTAGTTTATCAGACATTTTAGGCTACTACATTTGATATTTCAATTATTTTTTCTCAAAATGTCCAGGGACGGATAAGATCAAATATTATGGCTGGGGGGAGTAGCTCCCATTTTGGTGGCAGGAAATCATCCGATTGCTGTTCAAAAATCAATGTTGTGACTTCTCTTGGAATTTCTTTAGTTGGGATATGGATGCTGATGGCATTATTTAGTATGCCTCTTGTAAACTCAGAGATATCTTCAACATTGAAAGTAACCAAGAAACTTTCGGGGCAGTATACAGGCATTTCTGGCGATTTTACAGTCAATGCAAAGAGAGAAGAGGATGTAACATTCCAGGGGGAGAAGGGGTTTAGAAGGGGAAGGTCTATGGAGGAGTTTTCAGATGAAAAAGGGCTGGATAGTTACCAAAATGAGGAAAGGGAAGGAGAAAACTCTAATTTAAGTAATGGAGAAGAAAATCAAGAAGATTCTGGATCCACTGATGAATCACAGTCTAGCGGTGAGAGTTCAAATCTAGAGAGCGAGGAAGTAGATTCGAGAGAGAAAGGCTCAACTTCTACCAGTGGCGAGTCAGATAATGGAGGTGAAGACTCAAATCCAGATGGTGCCGAGACAACAGCAGAAGATGAGAACATTGTCTTAAAGTCAAAAAAGGGAGAGGAAGAGAATGAGATTTTCCCAGCTGGAGATCAATCAGAGATTTTAAAAGAAACTACTACACAAAATGGGCCATGGTCAACTCAGGCTGCTGAGTCTAAAAAGGAGAATGAGTCACAGGATTCACCAAAGTGGAAGACATGTAAAACTGATGCTGGACCAGATTATATTCCTTGCCTGGATAATGTGCAAGCTATAAGGAAGCTCCCAAGTACCTCGCACTATGAACATCGTGAGAGGCACTGCCCTATTGAAGCTTCAACTTGCCTTGTTCCTTTGCCTTCAGGATACAAGCAGCCAATTGGATGGCCTAGGAGCAGAGAGCAGGTATATCTTGTTTCTGCTTATATATCCATTTGCTGCTGATTAATAATTTGATAAGCCAAGTAACTTGCATTTTATGGTTGGACAGATATGGTACTCTAATGTTCCTCATGGAAAGCTAGCCAAGGTCAAGGGGCACCAAAACTGGGTCAAAGTTACTGGAGAGTACCTTACTTTCCCTGGTGGAGGTACTCAGTTTAAGCAAGGCGCTCTTCATTACATAGATTTCCTCCAGAAGGCAAGTTTTGCTTAAGTTTCTGCGCTACTGCATGCTATCTATAATTATTGATTCGTAATCGTGATGCTAATTTTTCACTCCATGCATCACAAATTGGTTAGTTTGTGGCTTTCTTTAGATTCATATGGCAAAATGTACATCATTTGCTTTTAATACCAATTTGAAGATCAACGATAAGATAATTTGATTTAGGTGATACTTCCACGCGAAACCCAATTATATATTACTCTTAGAATTTTCATGGGTACTAGGTGCCGTTAGTTGGTGTTCCATATTTTCAATTTGGCTTTGTTGTTTATTTTAATCAACAAACCAGAAAACAAGTTAATGTTTGTGATTAATGAAAGAGCAGAATATTAAAGGAATGAAGAACAGAGAAGAAATCTTAAAAGAGAGAGCATAAAACTAATACAGAACAAGGATTACTTTTCATTGTAATCTAAGTTACAATTTATAAGAAAAACTTAACTACTAACTTCATCGTCCTGAATATCAGCACATGATCTACTTTAAAAAAATTAACAGGATACTGGGAAAAGTAATAACTGCAGAATTAAAACTAAGTAACTGCAGTCAAAGTAACTGCAACTATTCACAGCTAAACTGCAGTCCTAAATCATAGCAACTAACACTCCTCCTTGCTTTAGGATCTGCAAACACCAAGTTTCGATCTCAAAGACTCGAACTTGTGAACTGACAATGGTTTGGTAAAAGCATCAGCTAATTGATCATCTGATTTGCAATAAATGAGAGTGACCTCCCCATTCTTCTGGACTTCTCTCAAGAAAAACAACTTGATATTAAAGTGTTTCGTCTTTCCATGGAAAACAGGATTATGAGAAATAGCTATTGCAGCCTGATTGTCAACAAATATCTCAGTTTCTTCTTTCTGCTCAAGATGAAGATCTTCCAATATTTTCCTCAACCACAATGCTTGATTCACCGCAGCTGCTGCTGCCACAAATTCTGCTTCCGCTGTCGATTGAGCTATTGTATCCTGCCTTTTGGAACTCCATGAAAAGACACCTGAACCAATAGTGAAACAGTATCCAGAAGTGCTCTTCATGTCGTCAACTGAACCACCCCAATCAATGTCGGAAAAACCAGTTAGTTTGAGTTGTTCACAACTTTTAAACTTGATTCCAAAATCAGTCGTTCCTTTGACATATCTGATCATCCTTTTTGCCGCCTTTAAATGCACTTCACTTGCACAATGCATGAAGCGAGATAGAATACTTACAACATTGAGGATGTCAGGCTTTGTTGCTGTTAGCTACATCAGACACCCAACCAAACTTGTAAAATATGACTCATCCACTTTCTGTGTTCCATCTTCTTTGCTCAATTTTTCTTTTTGATTCATCGGAGTGCTCATCTCATTGCAGTCTTCCATGCAAAACTTTTTTAGTATCTCTTTTGCATATTTTTTCTGACAAATGAACACTTCACCCCGATCTTGTTTAATCTCCATGCCTAGGAAGTAAGACATAAGCCCAAGATCTGTCATATCAAACACTTTCATCATTTCTTGTTTGAAATCTTCAATTTGATATGCACTACTTCTTGTAACCAGAAGATCATCAACATAATGTGAAATAATTAGAGTATCATTTCCACTATATTTGACATACAAAGTGGACTGAGATAAGCTTTTTTCAAAGCCTAAACTGAGTAAATGGTCATCAATTCTACTGTACCAAGCTCTTGGAGCTTGTTTCAATCCATAGAGTGCCTTTTTAGGAAGATAGACTTTATCTTCTTCTCCTTCTTTCACATAGCCTTCTGGTTGCTCTACATAGATCTCCTCCTGCAGGAATGCTGATTTGACATCTAACTGGTACACTTTCCATTTCTTTTGTGCTGCAACAGCGAGTAAAAGCCTAATAGTGTCAAGTCTCGCTACTGGTGCAAAGGTATCTGAGTAGTCCACACCGAATATTTGAGCATATCCTTTGAGCATGAGCCTAGCTTTATGCTTGTTGATTGAGCCATCAGCATTAAGCTTAGTTCTGTACACCCATTTGACTCCAATCACCTTTTTGTTTTGAGGTCGATCAACTAACTCCCATGTTTTGTTCTTTTTAATCATGAGCAACTCCTCTTTCATTGCAGCACTCCAATCTTCATTCTTCTTAGCTTCTTCATAATGAGCAGGTTCACAAATTGCAATGTTACTTCTCTGATAAACATCAGAAAGTACTCGTGTGCCTCGAACAGGAATGTGATCCACCAAATCATTTTGCCCATCTCTTGTGATACTTTGATCTAATGTATCTGAAGCAGGCAACTTGAACTTTGAAGTCAGATCCTTCTTATCTGCATCGTCCCAGTTCCACCCTTCATCTTCCATAAAGTGCACATCTCTACTTACAATAATCTTTCCCGTTTGTGGCTGGAACACTTTATAAGCTTTTGCAACAGAACTATAGCCAATAAAGATGCTTGGAAGTGCTTTTTTATCTAATTTATCCCTCTTGATTTGTGGAACGTGAGTGAAGCACAGACATCCAAATATTCTAAGAAAATTCAGAGATGGTTTATAATCATACCATGCTTCGAAAGGTGTTTGATTCTTCAATGCTCTTGTGGGAAGCCTGTTTTGTAAAATAACAGCCGTATGAGCTGCTTCTGCCCAGAACTGCTTGGGTAGATTCTTCTCATGTAATGTGCATCTTGTCATCTCTAGGATATATCTGTTTCTTCTTTCACTAACTCCATTTTGTTGCGGAGTATAAGGAGCAGTAAGCTGGTGTTCAATGCCAGATTCCTCACAAAACAAATTAAATTCTTCTGAGGTGTATTCTTTTCCATTATCTGACCTTAGAACTTGAATTTTGCAGCCACTTTGGTTTTCCACCATTTTCTGGAACTTCCAAAACACTCTAGCTACTTCTGATTTGAATTTCAAGGAATAAATCCAGCACATTCTTGTAAAATCATCAATGAAAGCAATATAATATCGACTACCTGCTAATGACAGAGTTCTTTGAGGACCAGATACATCTGTATGGATCAATTGCAGCTTGTGAGTGGCTCTCCAGGTTGACTTAGGAAAGGATTTCCTATTTTGCTTTCCAAACTGACATGCTTTGCAGTATGGAATGGGATCATCGAACTCTGGGACATCATTTGTCATCCTTTTAGATTTTATTCGCAACAACCCCTCATGAAGATAGTGCCCGAGCCTCTTATGCCAAACTTCTGTGACACTTTCTTTGACTTGAAAAGCAGTTTGCTCCTCTTCCAATGGATTTAGTGAGAAACTCTTGCCCACCATTTTGACCTTGAATATCTCATGGCCTGATGGATCTTCTATCACACATGCTTTGTTTACGAAGTGAAGTCCGTATCCTTTCTCCATTAATTGACCAACACTTAGCAGATTTTGATCAATATCTGGGACATAGAGAACATGTGTGATAAACTTAGTTCCTGAACAACTTGCAATGGCTATGGTGCCCTTTCCTTTAGCAGGAATATACTCACCATTTCCAATTCTAACTTTCTTCGTCTCAGTGCTCCTTAACTCTTTGAACAACGCCTTATCATACGTCATGTGGTTAGTGCAACCACTATCGATTAACCAACTTTCACTTGAATCGCGACTTGTGAAACAAGTTGCAACAAAGAGTTGATCGTCTTCTTCTTGTTCAACAACTTGAGCTTCTACTTCATGTTGCTGAATTTTGCTTTTGCAAATTACAGCTTCGTGACCCTGCTGATTGCACTTGATGCACTTTGTATCAGATCTCCTCCAACATTTGAAAGGAGGGTGACCTTTTTTGCCACAATGTTGACAAGGCGGAAAGTTTGTCTTCTTGCTTCCAGTCTTGATTTTGTTGCTGTTTCCAACATTCTCATTGTTTGCTCCTTGGATCTTTTTGTTCTGCTTCTTCTGGTTTCTTTTACTGTCTTGATGCTTCACTGGTAAGGATCCTTCAACAGCTCCTTCTTGTCTCATAACACGTCGTTGCTCTTGTGCTTGAAAAGCACTCAAGAGCTCTGCTAGTGTGATTTTGGACAAGTCCTTAGTATTTTCTAAGGTTGTAATGGTAGCCTCAAATCTTTCAGGCACCGTTACAAGGATTTTCTCAACGATCCTTGAATCGTTTAAAGTGGAACCCAACAATCTGACACGATTTGCTATGTTAAGAAGTCTGTCAGAATATTCCTTTATGGTTTCACTGTCTTTCATCCTTTGCAACTCAAATTCACGCACCAAATTCAGCACTTGCATTCCTCGAACTTTTTCATCTCCTTCATATTCAGTCTTGAGATAATCCCATACCTCTTTTGCTGACTTCAGAGACATGATACGAGTAAAGATGGTGGATGAAACTGCAGCAAACAAGCATGCCTTTGCCTTTGACTTTCTGGTTTTCCTCTCCTTGTAATTTTTGATTTGAGCCATCGTGGGATTGTTTGGCAAGGGAGCAATTTCGTAATCATCTTCAACAGCCTCCCAAAGATCCAATGCTTCCAAATAGGTCTGCATTCTAACTGCCCAGATCTGATAACTTTCTCCATCAAAGGTTGGTGGTGCGATTGAAGAAAAACTTGTTTCTACGTCCATGGCGTCCCTCAAGAAAAAATAGCTCTGATACCAATTGTTGTTAATTTTAATCAACAAACCAGGAAACAAGTGAATGTTTGTGATTAATGAAAGAGCAGAATATTAAAGGAATGAAGAACAGAGAAGAAATCTGAAAGGAGAGCATAAGACTAATAAAGAATAAGGATTACTTTTCATTGTAATCTAAGTTACAATTTATAAGAAAAACTTAATTACTAACTTCATGGTCCTGAATATCAGCACATGATCTACTTTAAAAAAACTAACAAGATACTGGGAAAAGTAATAACTGTAGAATTAAAACTAAGTAGCTGCAGTCAAAGTAACTGCAACTATTCACAGCTAAACTGCAGTCCTAAAACATAGCAACTAACAGACTTGAACAATGCTTTCAAGATTTTGATTTGTTCCTGCATATTAGACCAGAGAAAATAAGCTTCCGGAGACTCTACAGAAACTTAGAGCGGCCTCCTTTCACTAATGTGTTTTGCATATCAGTGATCAGTCAATTGGCTGAAATTTATCACCACAGATTTCATGCTGAAGATTATGTACCTCTTCCTATTGTATGCTTTGCTGATATGGGTTGCAATGCAGTCCCTGCCTCAAATTTCATGGGGAAAACAAACACGTGTTATTTTGGATGTTGGGTGTGGAGTGGCCAGCTTTGGAGGATACCTCTTTGAAAGAGATGTACTAGCAATGTCACTTGCCCCCAAGGATGAGCACGAAGCCCAAGTACAATTTGCACTTGAAAGGGGCATCCCTGCTATATCAGCTGTTATGGGAACTAAACGACTACCATTCCCCAGTAAAGTGTTTGATGCTGTCCATTGTGCACGTTGTAGAGTTCCATGGCATATTGAAGGTGAATCTCTCTCTCTATCTTTACAAGTTTTGCTTGGTTTTGGAACGCCAGCCGATGGTAAACGTCCTAATTTATTGCAGGTGGCAAACTTCTCCTAGAATTGAATCGTGTCTTGCGGCCCGGTGGTCACTTCCTTTGGTCTGCTACACCAGTATATCGGAAGGATGAAGAAAGTGTTGGAATTTGGGAAGGTAATTGTGGCTCGACTTAGTTGACTTTTCTTATTTGCAAATGAAAGTCAGAGACTAATGTCTCTCTCCTTGATTGATCGTCTTGCAGCTATGTCTGAACTAACTAAATCAATGTGCTGGGAACTAGTGGAAATCAATGAAGATAAGCTAAATGAAGTAGGTGTAGCTATATTCAGAAAGCCAACTTCAAATGATTGCTACCAGAGTAGAACACAAAATGACCCACCTATGTGTGAAGAAGCTGATGATCCAGATGCAGCCTGGTACTTTTCTTTTATTCACTCAAGCACGGGCTTTTGTTATAGTTCTGTATAACAATCGTAAATCCAAATAGTCTACCCGGAGACACAAGTTTATAAAGTTATAGAAAATATGCTATTAGGGGAGAATGGAAATTTACTTGTCTACATTATATATGTCCACTTAGCCACTAAATGACATAGTATGTTATTTGTCTGTGTAAAGACTCAAAATCAAGAAGGCATACATTTTATTGTACTCATAGTGCTTATGGTTTGACTGGTCCGAGCTTACACCTATCAGTATGGTTTCAACTTTCTGCTTTGATTTGAAAAAGAGAAAGGGGAAATAGCACCATATAAAATTATATTTGTTCGGAGGTTCGGAAACAGCCTCTCTACCTTCACAAGGTAGGGGTAAGGTCTGCGTACACACTACCCTCCCGAGACCCACGTGTGGGATTACAATGGGTTTGCTGTTGTTGTTGTCATCTCTTCTATTACAGATAAAACTACATTTATTCATCTCCTGAACACTCTACCTGAAAACAAATCCTAACTCGTTATTTTTCTCCATTCAGGAATATAACACTTGAGGCATGTATGCACAAAGCGCCAGCAGATGCATCTGAACGTGGTTCAAGGTGGCCGTCAAAATGGCCATTGAGGTCAGAGAAGCTTCCTTATTGGTTGACAAGTTCTCAAGTTGGAGTTTATGGAAAAGCAGCCCCAGCAGACTTTGCTGCAGACAATGATCATTGGAAACACGTTGTGTCAAAATCGTATTTAAATGGTCTTGGCATTAACTGGTCTTCAGTAAGGAATGTCATGGATATGAAAGCTGTTTATGGAGGGTAAGTTTTTATTAGTCGCTATTTTGCTCATTATCACTTAGCTACTCATTTCCTCTGTGATCACTGCCTTTCTTTGAAGATTAAAGGAATAAAATTCACAAAGAAGCTTTGGCAAAATTTAGAGTGATTTGATGAAATTAATTGATGATTGCTAGATGAAGTTTCCATAGATGAGACTTTTGAAATAACACATCTAACTCAATTAACGCCTCCCTCCCTCCCTCTCTCCCTCTCTCCCTCTCTCTCTCTCTCTCTCTCTCTCTCTCCTGTCTCTTATACA
>AWOL01S0000774.1:128604-157168 GCA_000715115.1 Nicotiana otophora
CTCCCTCCCTCTGTGTGTGTATCTGTGTGTTTCAAAGAATATTGTCTGAAAAGACTTGCAATCTTTCGGAATCAATATGAGCTTACCTATTAACAGTATACAATAGAAGTAAATGATCCATATAGGCAATATATACCAACTAGTTGGAATTACAACTTAATCAATGTTACATTTACATTAAATCCTTTATTTGTTAGGGTTCCTTTCATTCTCGTTAGACTCGTATATCCATGTTGGGATAGTGTGAGATTTAGATAACCTCTCTAGACAGAACCCCTAATTTGTTTTCGTCTTAAAAGAAGAATATTTTAGTATTGGAATGAAATGAACTTGCATAGAGTTGAACGGATACAAAAGGATTCATATAGCCGACCCAACTAATTTAGAGTTGATTTGCTGATTCGAGTCGATATTAGGTGCATGTATTACCAGCATTTAAACTAAATCCACCTTTTTCATGCTCTTGATAAATATCTTATCTTCGATGATACAGATTTGCTGCAGCACTGAAAGACTTGAAAGTCTGGGTTATGAATGTAGTTCCAATTGACTCGCCCGACACCCTTCCAATTATATATGAACGCGGCTTCTTTGGCATTTACCATGACTGGTGTGAATCCTTCAGCACGTATCCCAGATCTTATGATCTTCTTCACGCAGATAATCTTTTCTCCGATATTAAGAAAAGGTTAATCTTACTGCACCCTTGCTGTTAATCTGCTGGCAACGAGTTTTTGCTTAGTTATGTAACATGTGATACTTACTGTTGTCAACAGGTGCAAGATAGTACCAGTATTTGCAGAAGTGGACAGGATTCTGAGGCCAGAAGGAAAGTTGATTGTGCGGGACAATGCTGAAACTATACTTGAAATAGAGAATATGGCTAGGTCAGCAAAATGGAAAGTGAAGATGTCTTACTCAAAGGATGGTGAAGGATTGCTATTTGTTCAAAAATCATTTTGGCGTCCAAAACAAGAACAGATAATCAAGTCAGCCATTGCATAGGCACAGAAGATAAATTTCCACAATTGGATAAGCCTATGATGTTTTCGGTATAGTTTAGTTCGCTACCACTAAATTATTAGAGAATATCATTCCAATATAGTGAATATTCGAAGAAAAATCATTGCGATATAGTGATCATACTGTATGTATGATTCAGGTCTATTACAGCTCTGCTATCATTCCATATATTTATAAGTTGAATGAAGAAAGATGAGAAGAATACTTGATTTTCAATATTTTCAATTCATTTTTTTGTTGTAATAATGTGATGTAGCAGTAGTGCTCTATTCTAAATAGAAAGAAAGTTAAACTAGGCTAAAAAGAACATGACCTATGTTTCTGAGGAGGTGGCCAAGAGATTGTAAGGCTTTGAATCCAAGCAAGCTGCTGCTACAAAGAGGAGGAATTTTCAGAAATGACTATTGTTTAGTGGTTATTAATTTTCTATAGCTACCATATACATAATTACTTTCCGTAGCTACCTTTCAGTTGTTATGGTAATGTATTCGATGTATTCGAGCTACTGTATTCATGAATACAGTAGCAAAAATTGGCTAAAAAATAGGGCAGTCCAGCTGTCAGCCGCTCTATTCACATGTATTCATGAATACAACGTAATAATAGGTCTTTCCAGTTGTTTAATAACGGAAACCTGCTAATTTAATGGGATACACTCTGAATATAACTCACGTAAATCAATTATAACACACAACATTATCAATCCAATTAATGAGAAGATTTATCAGACGCTAAACACAAAAAAACAGAGCATTCTTCGGAGTTTCGGTCTCTTTTTTTTTCCTGATACAGTTACAGTTCGAGTTTTTTTTTTCCTGACATTGTTGAGGTTCTGCTCGGAATTGATATAAGTATTTACAGAAATACTTTGAAATTCGATTTTCTGTATATGAATACATCATGTATTTATGCCGGATACAACATGTACTAGTAACCTACTGCCCGCATATTTCATAATAAAACTAGTGCTTGTATTCTATTGTATCTAACAGTTGTGTTCAATGTATTCAAGTTTATTTTTGTATCTGCATATTTCACTGCATTGCTATTTTAAATACAGATGGATACAATTAGGTTGAAAATACAGATGAATACAGTTATATTGAATGCATAACTAATTGATGAATAACATCAAAATGATAGAACTAACAATGTATTTAAAAATGTTGTTGTATGAACTCAAATACATATAAATACATCTAAATACAACAGTTAAAAATCACTGTACAAAATAAAAATCAGTGTATGCCTTATCGAATACATATAAATACATCTAAATACAACAGTTAAAAATCACTGTACAAAATAAAAATCAGTGTATGCCTTATCGAATACATATAAATACATCTAAATACAAGAAGAGAAAATCACCGTACAAATTAAAAATCAATGTATTCGGACTCGAACACATATAAATACATCTACAATTAGGGTCATTGCGTATTTTGTTCTCCTTTTGACTTCAATGGTTGTTGATGAACCTGCAAATACAGGTTCCTCTTGAGTGATTTGCAAATCGAAAGCTTCGAAATTGAGTGCTTTAGTGGATATTCTGGAGAAAACCTAACAAAGCTTTTATAGTATCGAAATATGGCCCTTCGAAATTTTGTGCTTTAGTGGGTATTTTGCAGAAAACCTAACAATGGTGAATATTTAAAAAAAATATTGAAGAGAAAAAGAAGAAGCTTTAACCGGCCAAACACCCAAAAATTTTAACACTTTCCACAACTTTTTGGAGTAAAAAATATTAAAAAATGAGGGAGACAATGGCGCTGATAAAGGAGAGAGCTGGGGAGAGAAATTTAGAGCTTGCATATCGAATAAATATTTATGTGCCAAATATGAATAAAAGTTGCAATTTTGTATGGATAAACTCATCAGAAAATGGATGGATAGGAACGTACGATGAATGCTGCACGGCCATGGTAGCTGCTAGGTCTCCATGTCGCCTAGAGAGAGGAGAGAGGAGAGAGGAGAGAGAGATCGTGGAGAGAGCAATATACTATGCGGTGATTTTGGGAGAGAATAAATTGAAAGAATGAGAGAAAAATATTAGACAGCGTATTTAATGGCTTAACGGTAGGAAGTGACCATAAATACATATTTTGCTATAAAATCTAAAAGGTAGCTATAGAAAATAATATTTTAAAAGAATTTTTTTTAAATAATAAATAGGATGTAAAGCTTTGCTATAGGAGGTAAAATTTCCTAAAAAGAATTTGAAACTATTGTATAGATCAAAATCTATCTCAGTGGGATTTAGCATGGAGCGATGTCGTGGAAAGCGATATGGTCGAGGTCGACTAGTAGATAACGGGGCTCGTAGCCGAGCAGTCAATAATGGCCGAGGTCGAGTATCAAGGGTAGTGCTAAGGGCTAGTTTTTGTAATAGGATATTCAAGAGAATATTCCATTAAATATTTTTGGTGTTTGTACTTTTAGGGTTGACTAGGATATGTCCCATATAAATAGAAAAAGAGATACGGGAAAAGGGGAGGTACCATTCTCTGATAAGAAAACTTTTTGAGAAGAAGACTTTCTCTCTAGAAAAGATACAAATACTACCTTTCTGAGAAAATTCGATTATATATTATTCCACACTTTTCCATCAAATCCGAAAATAGTTCTAATACTATAGCATTTGCCTATCACTCATCATTTTGAGAAAGAGGAATCATCTACCCCATTCAATATTGGGTGAATCATTCTCCTTATTTACGTTAATGCCATTTATTATTATTTATTGCTTGAAATTCTTCTATCATTAAAGATCATGAAATATTGAATGTACAGAGCATTTAATCCTCCACCAACACTATCCGATTTTATTTGAGTTGACTAGTTATAAATCTGGAAATATTATTATTAACTAGGTTAATCCCTTTTTATATAAAATTAATTAATTTAATCAAAGTTTTATATTTTTTTGTCAAACAATTTGGCGCCGTCTTTGGGGAAGCCTAGTTAAGCTTTTAGTTTTTTCTAGATCTATAACTGGCACAGTTCACAAACAAAATAATGCCCCTACTTCTTTGTACACACGGATCTGACATGGCAGATAATAGAGAAGAAAAAATGAAGGCAGTGGCCGATCTCACTACCAACCTCTTAAACACCATCAATGAGGTCTCCGAAACAGAAGGCAAAGACATAACGCCTAACGCCTCTCCCTGGTGAAGTGGGTCGCCCCTCCCTCACGGAAGTATCACAACATCCCGTGGTAAAGGAGCTTCCACGTCCACAACGGAAGAGACGTCACCAGCGGTGAAGAAATTACTTGAGGCTTGGCCGACAAATACGCTGACTGGCATCCTCGACAAGCCCGCTCAGGAGGCAGTTAGAGAAAATGCAAGGACTTGCATTACACCAGCAACAACCGAGTAGCACGGCCCTCCCCCTCCAGTTACAGGTATCACTCACAATATTAATAATGCAGGTAACGACTCCCTCACGACCATTCTGAGGAAAATGGAAGAAATGGAAAATGAAAACAAAATGCTTCGGGATCAAATGAGAGAGCACCAAGAAAGAGTCGACAAAATACCGGCTGCCCCAAAACTCTTGCCAAAAAGAGACGCTGGTCGGTTCGTTGAGAAACCCTACAGTGATGAAGCCACCCCACATGCCATACCCAAGACCTTCAAGATGCCGCCTTATTTGAAAATATATGACGGTACGACCGACCCCGAAGATCATGTGACTCACTATGTCACTGCGATAAAGGGAAATGATCTCGCCAAAGAACAAGTTTCCTCTATCTTGTTGAAAATATTTGGCGAGACCCTTACCGGAGGAGCATTAACTTGGTATTCACAACTGCCCGCACGCTCCATTGAAACATTCGAAGAGATGGCCGACAAGTTCGTAACAGCCCATGCTGGGGCTAAAAAGGCGGAGGCAAGAGTGAACGATATATTTGCCATCAAACAATCGCCCAGAGCGGGATTGAGGGACTTCCTCGCTCGATTCAACAGAGTAAGGATGACCTTACCAAATGTATCGGAAGGAATAGCTGTAGCAGCTTTCCAGAACGGGCTGAACAGGAATGGCTCAAGGGCGACCAAAAAATTATTAAGTCGGCTTATGAAATATCCTCCAACCACTTGAGATGAAATACACAACGCCTACTGTGCCGAGGTCCGTGCAGACGAAGACGACCTGAATGGGCCAACCCATCGATTGACCTCGGTACAAGCCGAAACTAGGAAGGATCAAAGAAATGATGCTGGAGAGATCTTGTAGCTCCACGATCCAACCAAGAAAGGCATCAACCATATGTCAGAAGCGCCATCATGCCCCCCTCCCACCACGAAGAGGGCCTATCTAGGCCAAGGACAGGGACTCACCGGAATGAGAGAGGTATGCCCCCTTTACTATCCTCTCACAATTTTTATGTGTCGCCCTCAGAAATAGTCTACGCATTGGAGAAGCTCTGACCAAAAGTAAAGTGGCCACAAAAGATGAGGTCAGATCCAAGCACTAGAAAGTCAAACGCCCTCTGCGAGTTCCACCAAGAGTGAGGTCGAAAAAACTGAGGACTGCATCGCCCTAAGGTAGGAGGTCGTGAACATGCTCCATCAAGGACACCTCAAAGAATTGTTGAGCGACCAAGGGAGGACCAACTTTGCCCGAGGACGTGAACAATACCAGGGACTGCCAAAACCACCCTCATCGACTCGTACCATTCAAATGATCATCGGGGAAGGCGACATGATTTTGATCAACAACATAAAGTTCACCACAACCCACAAGCTTAAACGGTCAATCACTTATGATTGGTATGACGAACTCAAAGAAAGTATCATTTTCGATAAGTCAGATACCCACGGTTTGGTTTTCCCTCACTATGATTCCCTTGTTATCACTTTACGAATATTAGATATAGATGTAATACGCATTATGGTGGACGATGGGAAGGGCGCGTGCATTGTCCACCCTCGAGTACTTGCACAAATGAAACTCGAGGATAAGATAGTGCCGCGCTGCATCACGCTAACAGGTTTTAACAATGCAGTTAAACAAATGTACGGGAAAATCACACTCCTCGTCCTAGCCGGCGGCGTCACTTTGGAAACCACATTCCACATCATGGACCAGGATACGACGTACAACGCCATAATAGGTCGACCTTGGATACACACCATGAGGGCTATCCCCTCCAGCTTGTACCAAGTTATCAAATTTCCAACCCCATGGGGAGTATTCAGCATACGAGGAGAACAACGCACATCTCGAGAATGCTATCACATCGCTCAGGATTGTACATATACCCAACAAATGAAGGGCAAAGCAGAAGATGCATAGCAATTAACATGGTCGAGGTTGAGCTATGATGGAAAAGTGGACGTCATCAGAGATTCCGAAATAATAGACACCACGAGATCAACCATAGAAGACCTCGACCCCGTCCAACTTGATGATAACGACCACAACAAGAAAGCCTAAGTCGGCTGCAAGCTTCAAGAAACGGGTAAATTCCGTCAATTCTTAACTGCTAACGCAGACTTGTTTGCTTTTTCCTATGCAGGCATGCCAGGTATCCCGAAGGAGGTCGCCACACACAAGTTGAACATCGACCCGTTCTACCCCCAGGTAAGGCAGGTTAGGTGGAAGTTCAATTCTGCAATAAACGATGCAGTCCGCGAGTGAGTCAAAAAATTCCTAGAAAATGTCTCCATCAGGGAATCAAAATAACCCCAATGGGTCGCCAATATGGTCATGGTGAAAAAGAACAATGGAAAGTGGCGGATGTGCGTAGACTTTACAAATTTAAACAAAGCATGCCCCAAAGATTCATTCCCGCTACCTCATATCGACCAGCTCATTGACGCAACGGTCGGGCATGAACTGCTGAGCTTCTTAGATGCCTACTCGGGCTACAATCAGATCCTCATGGAAGAGAAGGACCAGGAGAAGACCACCTTCATCACCCACCAAGGAACGTACTGCTACAGGGTGATGCCTTTCGGACTGAAAAATGCGGGGGCGACATACTAAAGGTTGGTGACCAAAATGTTCAAAGACCAACTCGATAAGACCATGGAAGTCTACATAGGCGATATGTTGGTCAAGTCCAAAAGGAAAGAAGATCACATCAATCACCTGAAAGAAGCCTTTGATATACTCAGGCTGTACAGAATGAAGCTAAATCCTAGAAAGTGTGCATTCGGCGTGATCTCAAGAAAATTCTTGGGCTTCCTAGTATCGCAAAGAGGTATCGAGGTCAACCCCGACCAAATCAAAGCCATAGAAGGAATACGAGAGCAGTTAACCAGCAAAAATCAGGTTTAGAGGCTGACCGGCTGTATCGCCGCCCTGTCGAGATTCATCTCACGATCATCTGACAGATGCCATAAGTTTTTCGGCATACTCAAGAAAGACAACGGCCTCCAGTGGACTTCCGAGTGCGTTCAAGCCCTGAAGGAATTAAAGGCTTATCTGTCATCACCGCAGTTGCTTTCCACAGCGGAACCGGGGGAACGCCTTCTCGTCTACCTCGCCGTATCTGAAGTAGCGGTGAGTGCAGTCCTGGTCTGAGAAGATAAAGGTACGCAATCTCCTATCTATTACATTAGCAAAACCTTAATCGAAACCGAGACGAGGTATCCCTACCTCGCAAAATTAGCCCTGGCCCTGGTCGTAGCTTCACGAAAGCTTAGACCCTACTTTCAGTGCCACCCTATCTCGGTAGTCACAACTTTCCCCTTGCGAAGTATTTTGCATAAGCCCGAGCTATCAGGCAGGCTAGCCAAGTGGGCCATAGAATTAAGTGAGCATGATATTACATATCAACCGCGGACAGCGATAAAATCACAAGTCCTTGCCGACTTCATCGCCGAATTCAGCGCAAAAATAATGCCCAAAGTCGAAAAAGAAGCCGCCCACGCTTCTCCACAAACACAAGATCTATGGATTTTGTACATCGACGGTTCTTCCAATGCGCCGGGGGCCGGACTGGGACTTGTGCTCGAAGTCCCAACAGGCGAAGTGGTTCTCCAGTCCATAAGGTTCCCGGACATGACTAACAACGAGGCCGAGCATGAGGCCGTGATTGTAGGGTTAAGGCTAGCACTCAAGTACAGGGAAAGGCAGGTCATCCTACGCTGCAACTCTCAACTCGTGGTCAACCAAGTCACAGAGACTTTCCAGATCAAAGAGCAAAGGTTACAAAAATACCAGGCCGAGATCTGCAAACTACTGCCCGAGTTTGACGACTGCCAGCTCGAACAAATCCCTCGAGCACAAAACATCGAAGCAGATGGCCTCGCCAAATTAGCGGAAGCAACTAAAAGCAAAATCGAAGAAGGAAACGTGGTCACCCTCCTCCACTGATCGATAGATCAAATCGAGGTAAGGACTATAAATCTAACTTGGGACTGGCACAACCGTATTATTATATACTTACAGGACGATGTACTCCTAGATGATAAAAAGGAAGCCAAGAAGCTCCGGATGCAAGCGGCCAGGTACAACATCATTCACAACAACATATACAAAAGGACGTATGGCTGCACCCTAGTGAAATTATTAGGCCCAAATCAAACGCGACGCGTCCTAGAAGAAGTCCACGAAGGCCACTGCGGAGCTCACTCAGGCAATCGAGCTCTGGTCAGATGTCTCATATGGCCAGGTTACTACTGGCCTACCATGAAAATAAAGGCCGCAGACTTCGTGAAAAAAATACAAGCAATGCCAAAAATACGCCCCAATGATCCATCAAGCGGGCGAGCATATCCACTCGGTCACTTCCCCTTGGCCTTTCATCAAATGGGGAATGGACATCGTCGCCCCCTCCCTGCGGGGCGAGGTAACGTACGATTTTGTTTTGGTTTTAACTGACTATTTTTCTAAATGGGTAGAAAAAGGAGCATTCGCCCAAATACACGAACAGGAAGTGATCACCTTCATATGGAAAAACATTGTGTACCGCTTCGGCCTCCCAAAAGAGATCAGTTGCGACAACGGACCCCAATTTACTGGAAGAAAGTCGCCGAATCTTTTAAGAAGTGGCATATCAAAAGAATTCTCTCCACACCATACCACCCCGCGGGCAACGGACAAGCGGAATCCTCCAATAAATAAATACTGAACATCATGAAGAAAAAACTTGAGGACGCCAAAGGATTATGGCTGGAGCTATTACCAGAAGTGCTTTAGGCTATCGCACAACGCCAAAGACGAGCACAGGAGAGACGCCCTACTCTTTAGTCTATGGACTGATGCGGTAATACCAGTCAAAGTCGAAAAGCCCAGTTTACGATACTCCCATGAGAGCGGGTTGAGGAACGATGAAAGCAGAAGGCAAGAGCTTGATGAAGCCGAAGAACGGAGAGATATGGCCTACATAGGGATGATCACCCAAAAACAGCAGGCAGGACGCTATTACAACAAAAAGGCCAAGATCAGACCACTCATAGTCGGGGACTACATGCTCAAGGCAAAAACACAAGCAAGTAAAGATCCACGGGAAGGCAAACTAGGGATGAATTGGGACGACCCATACAAAATCACGGCAACAGCAAATAAAGGGTCATTTCAACTAGAAACAATGGAAGAAAAACTACTACCAAACAACTAGAACTTCGCCCACCTCAAGTACTTCAACTTTTAAGAAAAAGCATCCTCCAAGTCGTACTCTTTTTCCCTCACTTGAATTTTGTCCCAATTGGGTTTTTTCAAGGAGGTTTTTAACGAGACGACAAGGGGGACACTTCAAGTCGAAATACGAACGGAAAGAGACACCAGACGGTCAGTTCATTGCCCAACCTCTTAACACGTCTCCAAGTCACCCAATGAAGGGACTAGATAGACTGGGACTGGAATTCTAGCCCGAAAAACATGTAAATTTCTCCAAGTATATGAGCAAAACACAAATGTATGAAGTTTGCCCATGTTTTTGCTAGAACAACATTGCCTCAATATCTACTCGGCCCCCGACCACAATTATTTAAATACCATTCGAACTCATTCGAATTAACTCACATTCGACCTCATTCGAATTAACTCTCATTCAAGCTCATTCGAATTAACTAACATTCGACCTCGTTCGAATTGACTAACATTCTACCTCGTTCGAATTAACTAACATTCGACCTCGTTCGAATTAACGAACATTCAAACTCATTCGAATTAACGATCATTCGACCTCGTTCGAATTAACTAACATTCAACCTCGTTCGAATTGACTAACATTCGACCTCGTTCGAATTAACTAACATTCGACCTCGTTCGAATTGACTAATATTCGACCTCGTTCGAATTAACTCACATTCGACCTCGTTCGAATTAACTCACATTCGACCTCGTTCGAATTAACTCACATTCGACCTCGTTCGAATTAACTCACATTCGACCTCGTTCGAATTAACTCACATTCGACCTCGTTCGAATTAACTCACATTCGACCTCGTTCGAATTAACTCACATTCGACCTCGTTCGAATTAACTCACATTCGACCTCGTTCGAATTAACTCACATTCGACCTCGTTCGAATTAACTCACATTCGACCTCGTTCGAATTAACTCACATTCGACCTCGTTCGAATTAACTCACATTCGACCTCGTTCGAATTAACTCACATTCGACCTCGTTCGAATTAACTCACATTCGACCTCGTTCGAATTAACTCACATTCGACCTCGTTCGAATTAACTCACATTCGACCTCGTTCGAATTAACTCACATTCGACCTCGTTCGAATTAACTCACATTCGACCTCGTTCGAATTAACTCACATTCGACCTCGTTCGAATTAACTCACATTCGACCTCGTTCGAATTAACTCACATTCGACCTCGTTCGAATTAACTCACATTCGACCTCGTTCGAATTAACTCACATTCGACCTCGTTCGAATTAACTCACATTCGACCTCGTTCGAATTAACTCACATTCGACCTCGTTCGAATTAACTCACATTCGACCTCGTTCGAATTAACTCACATTCGACCTCGTTCGAATTAACTCACATTCGACCTCGTTCGAATTAACTCACATTCGACCTCGCTCGAATTAACTCACATCCGACCTCGCTCGAACCAACTCAATATGGGTTATATTCGACCTCATTTGAATTAACACCTACTAATCCCCGGCCATGAACAAAACCAAATTTTTATGATTGAAGCGACCAAACGACAAAACAAAAGAAAGAACCGTGCAAGCCCGAACAGAAAGAAAAGAATTAGATACGAAATAACGAAAATGACATTTCATACTTCAAATATATTCCTTACAAAGGCTAAAGCAGATGCCAACAAAAGTATGTATAAGAGTTACAAGCAAAAGAAAGAAAAGCAACTACGCGCTACCTAACTCAGCATCACCATCTCCACCCGTCTCTCCACCATCGTTGTTGCCGTCGGGATACTCATCTTTGTACTAGGCATCCTGCTCAATCCCTTCCACGTCTTCCTCATCATCACCAGCTTGTGGTATAGCGGGGTTATAGCCACAAGTAAACCGAGCTTCACGTGCCTTAGCACGTGCATTCTCTAAGTTGACTTCCGAAATAGCCCCCGTCGCCATCAGATCCCTGAATATATACAGCTGGGCCTCGGCATGAATCCATTCCTCATACAGATCCCGAGGAACATCATGAAAAGCAGAAGTGCGGGATGAGGACGGCTAAGCCAGTAACTATGCCTTTTCATCCTCGAGGGCAACAACTCGATCACTAAGGTCTGCAGCCTCTTTTTCTAACTCCCTTATCCGCTCATCAAGCTGTTCCTCTCTGAGCCTAGCCGTCTCCATGGCACAATCCCGTTCAGAACTGATAACACGGATCGTGTCCTCTAAAGCTGCCGCTTTACACGCAATTGATAACTGGGTCGACTTCGTCTTCTCCAAACCAGCTACCTTCTCGGCGACCTCGCCATTCAAAACGGCTGCTCGAAGTTGACACTCCTCCAGCTCGGCACGTAACGAGACCACTTGGGCTTGAAGGTCGACGCATTGGTCCTTGACCCCCCTACTCACCTCGAGCTCCTCCTCTTTGTCCTTCAACGCCCTCTCGAGCTCACTACATTTTTCGATGACCTTTACCAATTCGTCATCCTTCTCCTTTAGCTCGTTTTGGAGGGCCCGGAAGTTGTTACTGCAACCAAGTCGCCGGTAAAGCTCATGGTTCTTATCACGATATTCGTGATATTTCCGCTCCATCTTTAGGATGATGGCCTTACGCCTCTCCTCTCAGCGGGAACTTTCAATATTTAACATCACGGTCTAAAAAGAAAGCTAGAGAGAGTAAGAACAAAGTAGAGTCAACATGAAAAACGAATATGGAAATGGAATACCAAACTTACCCTAAGAGAAAGGCCGACTAAGACTTCGACAAAGTGGAATCCTTCAGCTTCTTGAGGGTCTTACCCTCCATATCGGAACAAAGTGGACCAAGAGAAGGGACCACGTCCTCTGTGTCAACTAATAAATTCCGGTCCAGAGGGATCACAATAGTCCGCGTGCTCCCCTCCAACCTCACCTCAAGTCGGGTGAGTCCTTTCCCCATCATCCTAACCTCCTCGGCATCCATATCGGTGCCCGTTTCATAATCCTCTTCGGCTACACATTTGCTCTTGTTATCAACCCGAGAGGAAGGATCCTCGGCTGGTAACAAGGTCAATGCCTCACCCCTTGTAAGGTGTCAGGGACTCGTGCCGACGACCCTTCAAAACCCGTTTCGACCTCAGGGAGCAACGTACATCCCTCGGCCCCCGACGGCGGTGGAATCATGGATAATAACTCGGCATCATCTCCGAGATCTATGGTTTTCGTTTCTCTGATGACAAAGCCCTCCATCACCGAACTCCCCACACAGACACCTCCCTCGCCGATACCGACAGATCGCCTCTTGTGGGGAAGCAGATTATCATCATTCAGAGACGATCCTTCCTTATCATCCTCGTTAATTAAATGCCGCATTGGGGAAGTGGAAACACCCGCCGTAGTAGTCAACGATCGAGCAGGTCTCACTGCAGCAGCAGGAATAGAAACGGCCTTCCTCTTACGGAATGTCGGAGCAGGAGCTTTCTGCCTCCTCGAAGACCCTCGGCCTGCAAAAGAGATTAGAACGTCAACTCTTAAAGTCATGACAAACATGTGACCACAAGGTCAGGATGACATATGTAAAAAGTCACTATATATATGAGTACGGACGGACAAACTCACCGGTCGCTAAAAGCTTGAGTCTAAACTTCTTGAAAAAGGCCGGCCACCCACGAATCCCCACTGTGTGAGGCAAGATCTGGCTAACCCAATCGTGAATATCCGCGGCCAAAGGAGGGGGCTCGGTCTCGGCTGAACGAGAAAAAGCCAGAATGGTTAGACTATGACGAGAACGAGCAAAATGAGCACTTAGTAAAAATATTTACAGGCGTAATTCCACGCGTCAAGAAATCCATTTGCGTTCGCCACCACGTCCTCAGTCTTGACATAGAAATAATTAAACCCGAATTGACGATTTGATTTATCGTCCATCTCCACTACCAAGCGTTTTCCTCCACGGTGACAAAGGTGCAACATCTCCCCATATGGAAACTCAGCGCGAAGAAGTGCATCAGGTGGCGAACAGAGACCCCGCGGCCAGCCAATTCCGTGTACTTCATCAACATGAGGATAAGGTTGTAGATATAAGGAGAAAGCTGAGTCGGGTAGTTGCCGTATTAGCTGGAGAATTCCTCTGCCAATGGGAGAATGGGAAAAGAGTAGCCCACGTAGAATGGATATGCGTAGAATGCGTAATATCCAGGGCGATGAATTTACAGCACATTGCGTCCAGCCGGGACTAGATCGATGTGGACTGGAATTTTGAACTTCGCCCTGAAATTAGCAAGGGTAGCCGCGTCCATCTCAAACTCTACGTCCTCAAGTTCATCCTCAGACAGCTTTGAGAAGCCAGTTCTAGCCTTTTCATTATGAGGAATTATTTCCTCCACCGCAGGAAAGCTTTCATCTTCTGCAACAATGGCAACCCCATCGTCAGGGGGAGGCATGCGCACTGCCAAGGGTACAGGGTCAGGTACCCCCCAGAACTGGAAGATACATTAACCATTTTGGTTTATGAATAGAGGAGATGTAAATGCAGAATATACAAGAGTAGCAGGAGCCACCAAAATCAGTGAAGGCAGGAGTGTGAAGTAAGGTCAAGAAAACAGAGATTCTGATTGAGGAAGGAAGAAGAAGATATGAAAATCCGATTTTTAGAATGCAAAGAGTGAATCGAAGGATTGAGTATCCCTATTTATAAGAGTTAGGGCATCAATATCGAGGAAGCAAACCGTCGTTGCCCAGCTCAAGAATCGAAACGGCAGAGGCGTGGGAAACGATACAGGGTATCGAAAAAATGCGTAATAATGATGCATGATGACATGATGTCACTCTGAAATGACATGACCCTAGGTTTCGGATCACGGAAGGCCACGTTTCCACCCCGTCCGAAGCGCTACTTCTCGACCTGCTCGCATAAAACTTCTCAACCCTAACTAACAGAGTCCGCTCATCAAGGTCGCCCAGGGTCGACATCAATAAGCGTAGAGACTAACTGTATAGGTCAAAATCTGCCTCAGTGAGATTTAGCATGGAGCGATATTGTGGAAAGCGATATGGTTGAGGTCGACTAGTAGATAACGGGGCTCGTAGCCGAGCAGTCAATAACGGCCGAGGTCGAGTATCAAGGGCAGTACTAACAACTAGTTTTCGTAATAGGATATTCAAGAGAATATTCCATTGAATATTCTTGGTGTCTGTACTTTTAGGATTGACTAGGGTATGTCCCATATAAATAGAAAAAGAGATAGGGGAAAAGGGGAGATAACATTCTATGATAAGAACACTTTTTGAGAAAAGACTTTCTCTCTAGAAAAGATACAAATACTATCTTTCTGAGAAGATTCGATTATATATTATTCTACACTTTTCCATCAGATCCGAGGATAGTTCTAATATTATAGTATTTGCCTATCACTTATCACTGTCAGAAGGAGGAATCATCCACCCCATTTAATATTGGGTGAATCATTCTCCTTATTTACGTTAATGTCATTTATTATTATTATTGCTTGAAAGTCTTCTATCATTAAAGATCTTGAAACATTAAATGTACACAACATTTAATCCTCCGCCAACACTGTCCTGTTTTATTTGAGTTGACTAGTTATAAATTTAGCGATATTATTATTAACTAGGTTTAATTTCTTTTTATATAAAATTAATTAATTTAATCAAAGATTTATATTTTTTGGTCAAACAACTATATCAGCACAAGGTGTTAATACTAAATCAGGGTGCAACAGTTGCACTATCATCAGATAAGGAATTGACTTGTACATCTTGTTTAGGGACTTGTACACCTTGTTTAATGTAAACATCAATTTCATACATTTTTTTTGGAAATATCTATTTGTTAAGTATTCCCAGGATAACCATTTTGCTAGTAATGTAAATCAGAAACCAATAATTCGAACTCTGATTTTGGTGTGGACGTAATAACATACTCCCACCGGTCCACAATAAGTGACCAATTTGCTTTTTTATTTTGGTCCTAAATAAGAGTCCATTTATATAATCAATAAAAAATTCAATCTGTTTTTCTAAAATTAATGTATGTATCCCTAAAAAGTCTTTTACTCCTCACATTAACTATGCTGCAATATTTAATTAAGGATAATTTAGTCACACAACCTATTTTTATCTAGAATTTTGTATTTTCTTAATGGGTGTGCCCAAAGCAAATTGATCAATTATTATGGATGGGAGAGAGTAAAAAGAGTGGGAGAATAAAAAGGTGTGCGCTACTATTATTATCTTAAGAGAAATTTTCAGAAACCACTATGTTTTAGTGATTATTAGCTTGCTATAGCTACCATTTACCAAATTACTTCCTATAGCTATGTTTTCAGTTGTTATAGACCGTATTCAATGTATTTTTGCTACTGTATTCATGAATACAGTAGAAAAACTCGGCGGAAAACAGGGGAGTCCAGCTAAGCAGAGAATGTATTCGACTGTATTCGCGAGCTGTATTCGTAAATACAGTAACGGAATTTGAGAAAAAAAGGTCTTCGGGTATTTAAAAACGGTAAGTGAATCAATTAATGCGATAGACTCCTAATATAACTCAAAAAACTCAATTATAACACACAAAAATTATATTTTCAGTTATAGAAAAGATTCTCATCAACCGAAAAGCACCCAAAAAATAGAGCAATCTTCAGAGATTCAATCCATCCTTTCTTTTTTTAGTGGTATCTTTACTAAAATATTTTTTAGTGATATCTTTACAAATAGATTTATATACTGAAATTATATAATTATATTGAATATAGTTAAATACATAAAAATACATTGAATACATGAAGTATAGCAGGTCATCTATTGTACAACAATATATGAACACATACTGCAGATACATTTAAATACATATATACATATGAATACATAAATTATATTAATTAAAAAAACATATGAATACATTCATGGAATAGAGCGAGACAGTGAATACAATGAAATACATGGAATACAGTGAGATACATTGAAATACAATTAAAAAAAAGACAGTGAATAGAATGAAATACATGGAATACAATGAGATACATTGAAATACAATGAAAAAGAAGGTAACAGACTCTTCAAGTTCATCAGCCCCAAACTCCGTCCCCAATCCACCGATATCCAGGCCGCCGCCATGTGGGGCGTCACAGCCGGTTAAATGAAGACAGTTGTTGAAGAAGCACCAATTTAAAGGATCAAACGAAAACTAGAGACAGAACATCTTCAGATCTCACAAGGCATACATGAACAATCAATGCAAAATCTAAGAAAAAATTAGAATATGTAACACAACTGTGTGAAAGAAATCGCCGGCCGGAGGAAGGGGTTAGGGGTGACACAACAAGGAAGGGGAAGGGGTCGCTGGCCGGATCTGTCGTTGGCGGAACACAGCCCCTGCTAGGGTTTCTAAAAGCAGGGGAGGAAAAGACCGGGGGAAAAAGAGAAGAAAGGGGAAAGAGAAAGGAGGAGAGAGGGAAGAGAGAGGGAGAGAGAAAAATAATACACAGCGAATTTAATGGCTTAAAGGTAGGAAATGACCATAAGTAAATATTTTTTTATAAAAATTAAAAAGTAGCTACAAAAGATAATTTTTTAAAAGGGTATTTATTTATAATAAATAAGGTATCAACCTTTGTTATAGGAGATAAATTTTTCTTATCTTAATGTCTCATTTGATGATCCATTTTAGTCATTGAGCATAGACCTTGTGCCTTCAAATTTTGGCCCACCACTTCGGAAATGGTGCAAACTTCTACCCCTTTCCAACTCATTCTAGAAAAAGCCTCTCAATTATTTAAGTCCATCCTACACTTTTCTTTCTTCCACATTTTACTCAACATTTAACTTAGAGGCAACAGAGAAACTTCTTCCTTGCGTAGACAATCTTGACTTCTAGGGATTTCTTTAATTAATTCAACTACTATGGATTGGTGGGGGAGAGACATATGTGAATTAGTATAATTTGTTATTTATTGGCGATCGTAGGTGGAGCTGCATGATCCGAAGATTTCAATTGAGTCCCTTCCATGAAAAAGCTATATTGTGAAAATAGGATAAATACAATATATATAATATATATTATATCCTTAAAAGTGTCAAAGCATATAAATAAATAAATAAATATATATACAAAGAGATATATATATATATATATATATATATATATATGTGTTATATTGAGTGCCTTTATGGATTACTAAATAACTTGGTTCGTTACCTTACTCCTTAAGCGTAAGCAAAATAAACAGTAAAGTAAACACAACAGTTTTTAAGTGAAAAATCGCCCGACTCAAAAGGTGCAAAAACCACGACCTACCACATAGGATTTTAGCTTCAGCTTCACTGAAACAATGAGCCAAATGTATCGATTACAAACCTGTAACTCAATACTCTCCAGTTCTCCTATTTCAACTATTTGACTCACAAGTTACTCTAACTCGCAAGACCAAACAATCACTCCAACTCATTACAAGTTACTCTAACTTGCAAGATCAAATAATCACTCCAGCTCATTACAAGTTACTCTAACATGCAAGACCAAACAATCACTCCAACTCACTAATTATATATGACACTTTTATTACAACTTGATTTCCTAAAACACATTTACTAAACTGACTCAAGAAGAAAACTAGCACTAGAAATCGACTTGAGTATAGAAAATGTAGTTCTTCAGTTGATGTGCAAAAAAGGATCATCTCAGCAGTCCAAAAAGGCAGTATTTAAACTCCATGGACTTCGAGATCTTTTAGGAGTCCTATGCATAGTCAGCTTTTTGTTTGATAGGACTCCTACTGCTCCAACGACTCCATAATTCTTGAAACTCTTGTCTCTCACATATGCAAACATATCTTCTTGGACAACAGCCATTATCATGTTTAGCAGTCCTCTTCCAACGAACTCAGACTTGAGTAACTTTGTGATAAAGTTACTGCCTTGTAAGAACGTGCAATCATCAACCTTGAGGACCTGGTTCTTAGAGCAGTTATGCAGCTACGTTGAGGACCTGGCTCTTAGAGCATTTTCTCTGAACAAACTTTGTTAATCATCAAAACCTCAATACTCAACAAATTCCCCCTTTTTGATGATGACAAATTTTGTGCACATAAAACTAGTTAATCACCTTACATCACAACCACACGATGATCCATAGCAAGTACAACAGGTATACAACAAGCACACAACCAGGCACATCAACACCAGGTATACAACAAGCACGCAACTAGGCACATCAACACCAAACACCCCCAACTCTATTTTCCCCTTTTGGCATCATCGAAAAAATAAAAAGATATTAGACAGACTAAGCACAGTTAATACAAGATTCATGGAGTCAAGACTTTCACAAGGGTGGCAATTTATTGGGTATGAGCCTCTCTGTCCCTTCTGAGCTCCTTCCTAAGCTGTTTGGTTTATTTTCTCAACTCATCATTGTCTTCTCTAAACTTGGCATTCTCCTCAAGAGCCAGCTCCAACCTTTTAGAGAGCTCTGCTGCCCTGCTGCTACTAGGTAAAATAGTAGAACCTGTTGGCTCTCTAGTCTTGATCTCCTCATAGCCACACTCCTTGAGGGTAACAACATCCATAACATCATTGTGGTTTCTAAACTTAATCTCGGGCAAAGAAATATTAAGCTTGTCAAATAGCTCAGTTAGCATGAAGCCATAAGGCATAGCATGCTTAGGCTTGGAAGTGTCTGTAGCCCTTACCATGTGTTGTATCATCGGGCTAGAAAGATTGATAGCTCTACCAGTATCTAATAGTTCCATCATAGCCATGTCAAGAAGGGTGGCTTCATGCCTCCTCTCAGATCTCTACAATATGCAGACATTCACAAAGTGAAACAACATCTTGTGAAAAGGAGTCATATTACTCTTGTACACCTTCTGGGGAGCATCTAACTCAAACTTCTGAGAAAATTTCCTTGTGACCATAATGCCTGTGTCCACATCACTGTCTATGGCTGGCCACTTTTTCTTCAGATAATTTTCAAAACCTAGGGAAGAAATATTCAGTAGCAGCCCAAGCTCTTCAGCATCAAACTCCATCTCAAACCCCCTTATAGAACTCTTGACCACCTTTCCATCAAATTAGATATTTGCACAAAACTCCACTACAATAGGCACACACACAGGGGGAAATGACTTAACAAACATATGTCTCCATCCCTATAGTTCAAGCTTTTCAACTAGCTGAGCCATACATTTCTCATATGTGTTTGCAAGGATCTTCCCATTCAACACTTTTCTATTCTTGAATTCAGTAAGCTTGTCAACCACAGCAGGTATAACCCTATTCTCTTTCCTTTACTGTCCATCTTAGATGTGGTAGTTGCCCTGGTGAGTTTACCGTTCTTCCTCTTCTCTGTTATTTTCTTGGCTTGCAGATAGAGGGTCAGACTCTTCCTCTTCATCCAGTTCAACTACAGGTTTAGCAACATGAGCTTGCTTTCTTGGCTTCTTGGCACCTTTGGACTCCTTAATGATCTGTTCTTCAACAACCTTTCTTTTGCTCCTTGTGAAAGGAGTCCTAGCAGGAGGGGCCAATTCTTTTCTTGGAGGGAGAACTGATTTTGTTGCTTTCACAGGAGTCGTCTTGCCCTTCTTTCCTACTGCAGACAAGGGTAAATCATCCTCATCACTACTGACCTCCTCATCTCCAGCAAAAGAAGTTAGCAAAGGCCCAGTTCCTTCTGCCCTTTTCTCTCCACTAACTTCTTTTAAAGGGGCTATAACAGTGTTCCCAATAGCCATAGAGCCTTCATATTCCCTACTTATATTTTCTTCCTCACTTTCACATTCATTACTTTCACTTCCACTTCCCTTTTCTTCTTCATCATCTTCACTCTTAGAGTCACCTTCTTCCTCACTTTATTTTTCTTCTTCTTCTTCTTCTTCTTCTCCAGAATCTTCCACTTGTTCACCTAATTGTTCTTCTGCCTCACTCTCCTTTTCCTTACCAGATTCCCCCTCATTCTCACTTTTTTTCTCATCATGATCATGAGCTTGATACTCCTCATGACTATCTACCTCTCCTCCTTCTCCATCAACTTCTTCATCACTTTCATCCTCAGTCCAGCTGTAAGAGAGACCATCAAAAGCCTCTTTATTCACTAGTTCTTTCTCACCTTCCCCCTCAACCATAGGTATGACATTTGTGGTATCCGCACTTTTCTCCTGAGTTGCAACTTCTATTTCTAAAGTAGTATCCTCTACTAGTGGTTTGTCACTCATGGGTGGAACAAATTCTAAGGGTGTAACTTCGATAGAAGTAACTAGAACATCTAACTTTGATGGAGGTAATTTTACTTGATCAGTAGTAGTAGACGCAGATTCCCCCTGAGCCACAACTTCCGTAACCACTATTTCCTCCTTAGTAGGAACATAAATCAATAAATCACCACCTTGTCACTCTTAACTGATTTTCTTGACGTAGACTTGATCTTAGTGGGTTTAGAGGTGATTTTGGAAATAGACACAGGTGCATGGGAAGTTGGTTTTGTGGATGAAGGTCTAGTAGAGGTGGGAATAGCGAGTGAAACAGGAGCAAAGGACGATGGTGCAGGTACAATAGAGGGTGTGGGTGGAGAGGGAACAGGTACAAGTGTAGATTCACTAGTTGATTTTGCACTTTTTTTAGGTTTGAGCTTCATGTTCTTGGGTTTTGCTTCAGTCTTGGATGAGGATTTTGCTTTAGAGGGAGTTTAGCTTGATTTAGGCATGGTGATGAGAGAATGAAATTGATGAAAGAATGAGAGAAAGTTTTCTTTGATTCTTGCTTAGGGTTTGAGAGGAACAGTGAGGTCCGAGAGATAGACACAAGAAGGATTTTATAATTTGAATGGAAGAAAGAGAGTAACCAAATTTGTGTTCTAACGGGACTCTAATAACGGTTACTTTTGACTATTAGACTTTTAGAAGTAATTAGACTCTAATTTCTCTAGGATTTCTCCTTGATCCTTGACTTGATGACAAATAGGAGTGATGCTAACATGATTAGAGAGTCTGAATATAGCAGTAATTTCAGTTATTAAGTCTCAATAATTTAAGACAAGATGGCACGTACCTGAGTCAAAGAACCAACTCGTTAGCAACTCCTTACGCATTTCTGCAATAAAACTTCAGAACAATAGGTTAGTATCATAATACATAGTTATCAGCTAGACTTTTTTTGGGCGAATATGTGTACTCAAGACAAGCACGAGACTGAATCAAGCACATTATACTCGACCATCTACATCTAATAATCAATTTTTCTAGATAATTACTGGGGTTCAACCTAGTTGGAATTATTAATTAGACCCAGTTCTAGTCTGTTCCTTTCAAAGTGATCCCTACGCAGAGCCTTAGTAAAAAGATCAGCAATTTGGTCTTCTATTTTACAGAAGTTAATTGAGATATTCTCCTTTTCAACATTGTCTCTGATAAAGTGATATCTAATATCAATTTGATTGGTTCTCTTGTGTTGGCAGCGATGTTTAGCAATGTTTATGGCACTAGTGTTATGACAGAAAATAGGAACACAATCAACAAAAATATAATAGTCCCTTATCTGTTATCTTATCCACAGCAACTAATCACAGCAAGATGCTGCTGTTGACGGCCAATTTTGACCCTCCCTTTTTAAATTATTTATTTATACTTTATAATTTACAATAAATATTTTTAAAGTATTTTGTAGTAAAAATACCTATTTTTACAAATTAATTAAGTGATAGTTTGAAATTAATCGCGTAGTATTAACACTATGTAATTGCAGATATATTTACTATTTTCAAGATTATTAAAATAATTCTTATATATATATTACATAGGTTCTATAATTAATTTTATAAATTACTCTTAAATTTCTAGTTAATTAGGCCATTACGTTGGTATTTCAAATTAGTGTTGCAATTTAGAAAAAACAAAGTGTTTTATAAATAGTTAATTAAAATAGCAAGTAGTATATATGGTAATTATAATTTGCCACATTTATTGAAAATTGTTAAGTTTATATAAATTAATTTCGAAAAGGAATTAAAAGACAAAGGCTACAATTGCAATTCTCAAATCAAAGACAAAGTGGCCGTTTCTTAAATTATTTTTGGCCCAATTAACAAGCCTAGTTCGAAAATACACCCAACCCAAAAACCCATCTCTTTCCACTATGGCGATCCCAACCACTCTCTTTGCACCTATTGGCTTGTGACACATCACTCTCCCTCACCACTCACACAAGAAACACAAACGGATCTGAGCTGTCCGTTCCACAGATCAACGACTCATAGTTAGTCTCCATTTATTTTTAATTAAAACCCAGAGATCTAATCTCAACCATCCAAATCCTTTTGATCCAACTGCCCCTGATTTTTCCCATTTAAATTATTTCTAAAAAATCTAATTACCAAATAATCAGAGCCGTTGATCAACAGATCCAACGGCTCCCGTTCCATCTCTCATCTTTAATCCTAAAGACCAACCCTATTCCCCCCCAAACCCTAATCATTTCCCCTCTATTCAACCGCCCTCATTTCCCTTTCCCCTTTCTCTTTTCTCTCCTCTCAATCAACCATCACTCTCAGAACCTTGCACAAATTCGTGCAAGGTCACTCGAAAATACTGTAAATCGTCTCTCTTGTCCCTGCTACACCACGAATCTTGCTTATAATTCCCCTTTTTCAATCACAAATCCAAGACCCCTAAATCCAAAACCCTAAGCTAAAACAAATATCATCTGATTTGCTCTCATAAATCAAAATCGGAGCTTGAAACTACCCTTTGCCTTCTGAAATCCATGAATCTTGCCGCAAATTCCCTTTTTCAATCACCAATTCAAATATCCAAATCTTGATACCCTAGACTCAAGAGTGCAACATCAAATTTTCGATTTTCCTTCGTGTTTCGTCAAATCGGAGCATGCATGGCGTCGTCTCAGAGTTTATTATGAGGATTCAATGTCCAAAGATCAAACTCACCGACCTATAAACATTAGGGTTTTAACCACCGGTCCAAAGCCTTCAACGGTCGACCCTTGTGCTAAGGTAAAATCGACCCTATTTCCCCCTCTGTTTCTTTATGATTTTTACTCAACCTTGCGATTATCATCTACCATGCATCACTCTATACTATTGCTTTGAATCTGTGAAGCCCTAGAGTCTTAAATGGCACTATAAAAGGGGCCTTTAATTTTCTCACCAACAGACAACCTAACACTGAAAAACACCTATACAGTGGTCTAAGAGCAATTCTGAGATTAAAAACCTAGGGTTCGTTACTATTTCCTTTTTTTGTCTCTGAGTACTGTCGCTGTATCGAGCTTGAAGCTCTTGGGGTATTAAGCAACTAAGAGAGATTCTCGTTTAGTCTGGTGCCCTCAAAAAGGTCAGTATATTCCTAATCTCTCTCTTTGCTCACCTTATCTGAACGCTATGAATGCGCTAGTTATCTTCTGAGAATTGTAATTGTTTATGATATTTGTAACTAGTATGGGAATGCTTATGTTCGATTTACTGTCTACTTGTGATCATTTGTCATGCTTCTTGAGTCTTTAATTAATGATTAATCAAGTTATTAAATGAATCTTGATGATTTTCATTTCTGAGTTCCAACAATCTATATATTTAAGCTATAATATGCCTTGAATGATTGTTCATGTTTTACTTGAACTTCATAATCTTTCATGGCTGATTCTACTGTGATCTTCACCCCTGCTTATTGTTTCCCCTGTGTTCTGTTTGTCTTATGATCAAGTTTATGGTTTAGATGCCTTTCTTCTATATATTTGTATTTGTTAACTCTGAAGGTTATTTCTGGGCTATTACTATGGCATTCTCATGGTTATACCTAACTATTGGATGCATTTGCATGAAACCATCTTGTTTGCGTTAAACTGTCTTCTTTTCATGAACCTCTAATGTACATAATCTATTAAGATTAAGTTATCCTTACTTCATAGAATAAGTCATGATCACATTTTTTTATAGTTGACTGGTGATTGCTGTTAAGTTATATTTAGTTGTCTCATGTTTAGATGTATTCTTCAGTTGCATGTTTAAGTCAGAACCTGTTTAGGTATAGTACTTCCCTGTCTTTAACCTCTTTAAACTACTGTTGACTTTGTGAAGCTTACATCTTTAAGATTATCTTCCATAAAAGTAGGACTTAGTAATTTAAAGGCTGAAGCATGACTACTTCACATTTAGATATTAAGCTAGACTATATGCCTCAGTTAAACTTGTTTTGATACAACACTTCCCTTATCTGTAACTCCCCGTCTTCATGACCTGTTAACTTGATTCTGTAATGTGCAAAGCTCCCCTGTCTATATGAAGTCACAACCTCATTTTCACTGCCTATGTATAGCTAACTGAATATTGCAAGTATCCCTGTTTGACTCTGTGATCCCATGTTCTTGTCTTGAATTGTACTCAGTTCTTTCGCTATTATTAATTTAAAACCGAACCTGATCCTTAAACCTTGTGAGAAGTCCTTTGTTGATACTGTTTGAACATAATGGTCTATTTGAGGATAATACTGTTAGGGATATAATTCTATCGAGCCCTTAGGGATTCTATGTTCAAATCTGTGAACCTATAGTTATGTTAAGAGTTTGATCTTGTTTCTCATATCTCTGATAAATTCTGTAAAGATGCTAGTTTGCCACTGTTTGCCTGAATCATATTAATACCTTTAATGTTCTAAGTAGTGTAACTACTAATCCATGCATGTGCTAGTAACAAACTAATCAGTTCATAGTTAGTTAGGGCATGAGTATTTGCATCTCTTGTGTTGCTGCCTATATAAACTCTGTGTTCCCCACTTTCACTTTGAATGTATTTTTTCCTTAATGATTTGCCTCCCTATATGTCACGACCTAATTTCTCCTATAGGCCGTGATGGCGCCCAACGTCGCCGCTAGGTAAGCCAACGGTGAACTGACCATGTGATTGCTCTTATTAATAAGTTTCCAAGTAATTAAATTCTATTTATTGAGGAAATTAAGGAGTAGATAATTTAATAAAATAAAACGACGGCAAATGAGTGAGAAAATGCCATGAAATTAAATCTCCAAAACCATAAAGTCTACTAGTAAGTATTCCAAGACCTGGTGTCACAAGTGTATGAGCAACTAGTAGAATATACAAAACTCTATCTACTGTCTGAAATAAAGTAGACAGAAAATAGATGCAAAAGAGAGACTCTAGGTGCTGCAGAACGACTCAAGAAGCAACTCACCACTAGGCCTCAGGGTAACGGGGGTGCGCGCCGGTATGACTGCCAGATGCACCTGCCTCAGATCCTTGCATGATTAGTGCAGAAGTATAGCATGAGTACGTAAATAACATGTACCCAGTAAGTATCTACTCTAACCTCGAAGAAGTAGTGACGAGGGGTCGACATCGACACTTACTATGGGCTAACAATAAAATACATAAATTCTAAATAAGCATGGGTTATGTAAATAATAATAACTCAAAAATAATCAGTGGATAAATAATTCTTTCACTAATAGTAAAATTCCAGGTCAATTTCTGTCATTTATAATTTTTCACCTCTCAAGCCATAAAATAATATCAAGTATAATTAGGCTTCGAGTATTATCACGCACGAGGTCGTACGACCCAATCTAGAATAATGTGTACACTGCCGAGGGCCGAGCGGCACGAATCATAGATGCTTCTATTATACTGCTGAGGCGTTCGGCCCACTCCACAAGAAGAGAGGATACTTTATGAACATCCGATTTAAAAGCTATTACAAGGCTAATACAAAAAGAAGAACAATTTCTATTAACGGTCAAGTAACCCGCCAAAACTTAAGTAAGTAAAATTCGGTCTTTTACAAATTCTTTATCAAGTTCCAATATAATTTAGGCACTTTAGTTAACAAGTAGGTTGCAAACATTATAAGTATTTCATGATTTGGGTCCTAAACTACCTGGACATAAGCATAATTATTAGGTACGCACGGACTCTCGTTACCTCGTGCGTACGTAGCCCCCACAATTATAAGCAAAAAGTAGTTTAAATTACCTATGGGGTAAATTCTCTCTTACTAGGCTAGGCAAGAGACTTACCTCATCTCTAAGATTACTTTCCGGCCCACAAATTTGTTCTAAAGCCTTAACTCGGTGCCGAACAATGCAAAACTAGTCAAATGTTATATAAATTAATCAATACATGTTGAAAAGTTCATAATTTAACTATTTGAGTAATACCCAACCCAAATTGAAAGATTCCTAAAATTCATCCCCGGGCCCACGTGCCCGGATTTCGGAAATATTCGAAGATAATTGTTACCCATAACCTCACGAACTAAATCTATAATTTTTACCCAATTGCATAATTATTTTCGCGGTTAAATCCCATTTTTATAAAAACTTAGGTTTTTCAACTAAACCCATAATTTTCACAATATTTTATGTTATTATCTACCCATAATATATGTATTTAACTTACATTGGATAGAAATTGCACTTACCTTCAATAGCTAGGTGAAAGTCTTTTTTTACGAACCAGCAAAATCGCCTAAGAAGTGAAATAAATGATCCAAAAATGGCCTAAGTCCCGATATAAATGCACCCCTTCTGCCCAGTGGTCTGCGCACCTGCGGAAGAATCTCCGCCTCTGCGGGACCACTCTTGCGGTCAAGAGTCCTCATCTATGAATCATGCATGATCCATGCCCAGCCGCACCTCCTGCCAAATCCCGCATATACGGCTCGTCTCGCGCACTTGTGACCAATGCGAGGCTGCCTCACTCTGCACCTGTGACCCATTTCATCGCAGAAGCGAGTTCGCTTCTGCGGAAGTCCTTCGCTTTTGCAGACCTCGCTGACTCCCTCCCTTTCCGCTTCTGTGAGCCAGGTGCCACTCCTGCGGCCATTCCCACCGCAGGTGCGAACGCACCAGATGCCAGGCACCAGCAGCCCTTCTCCAAAGAGAAATCAAGCTCCGCCGGCCCTCTAAATCCTGTACGAGTGCCCCGAGGCCTCGACCAAATATAACAACAAGTTTGTAAACATAAAACGGACTCGATCACACTCTCAGAATGCGTAAAAAACATTAAAACTACGGATTACAGCCCAAAACCAAATAGAATCAACTTATGAACTTCCAATTCTTCCAATTTACTCCAAATACGCGTAATCAAACTTAAACTACTCAGAATGACACCAAATTGTGTGTGCAAGTCTTAAATCACCATATGGAACTATTCTTAAACTCGAAAATCCAAACGGACTTTGATTACACTAAAATCTACTCCAAACCTAATTTAAAGAACTTTAAAACCTTCAATGCGCCAACTTTCAACTTTATGCATCGAAACGCTCCCAGGTCATCCAAAACCCAATCCGAACATACGCACAAGTTCAAAATTATCATACGAACCTATTCGGACAGTCAAATCCCGATTCCAAAGTCGTTTACTAGAAATGTTGACCCAAGTCAAACTTAAACTCTTAAAGCCAATATTAAGGAACTAAGTATCCGATTTCAACCCGAACCCTTCCAAACCCAAACTAACCATCCTCGCGAGTCATAAAATAGTAAAAGAATATACGAGGAGTCTTATTTAGGGGAACGAGGTTCTAGCAAGAAAAATGACCGGTCGGGCCATTACATTCTCCACCTCTTAAACAAATATTCGTCCTCGAACGGGTCTAGAATCGTACCTGGAGTGCCGAATAAGTGTAGATATCTGCTCCGCATGTCCTCCTCGGTCTCCCAAGTCGCCTCTTCGACTGGTTGACCCCTCCACTGAACCTTTACTGCACAAATCTTCTTGGACCTCAACTGGCGAACCTGTATGTCAATAATGGCAACTGGCTCCTCCTCATAACTTATACTCTCATCTAGCTGAACCGTACTGTAGTCTAACACATGCGACCTATCGGCATGATACCTCCAGAGCATAGACACGTGGAAGACCGAATGAACTCCTTATAGGCTGGGAGGCAAATCAAGCTCATAAGAAACCCCCCCCCCCCCCAACTCGTCTCAACACCTCAAAT
>AWOL01S0000774.1:157973-178954 GCA_000715115.1 Nicotiana otophora
AAGCTCATAAGCAACCTCCCCAACTCGTCTCAACACCTCAAATGGACTTATAAACCTTGGGCTCAACTTGCCCTTCTTCCCGAACCTCATGATTCCCTTCATTGGGGAGACCTTCAAGAGGACTTTCTCGCCCACCATAAATGATAAATCACGCACCTTCTGATTTGCGTAACTCTTCTATCTGGAGTGTGTTGTGCGAAGTCGCTCTTGAATCAACTTTACCTTTTTCAAGGTATCCTTCACCAAATCAGTACCATATAACGTAGCCTCACCGGGCTCAAATCATCTGGAAAACGACATCGCCGGCCATATAAAGCCTCAAATGGAGCTATCTCGATGTTGGACTGGTAACCGTTATTGTAAGCAAACTCGGCCAAAGTCAAGAATCAATCCCACTGCCCTCCGAAGTCAATCACACATGCTCTGAGCATATCCTCCAAGATCTGAACTATCCACTCTGACTGCCCATTGGTCCGCAGATGAAAGGATGCGCTGAGCTCTACCCGAGTCCCCAACTCACTCCAGAAATGCGAAGTAAATTGAGGGCCTCTATCTGATATGATGGAAACGGGCACACCATGCAACCAAATAATCTCCTGAATGTAAATCTGAGCCAATCTCTCTGAAGAATGTGTTGTCACAACCAGAATGAAGTGTGCCGACTTGGTCAACCTGTCGACAATGAACCAAACTATATCAAACTTCCGCAAGGCTTGCGGTAACCCAACTACGAAGTCCATAGTAATGTGCTCCCATTTCCACTCAGGTATAACCATCTGCTAGAGTAGGCCACCTGGCCTCTGATGCTCATACTTAACCTGCTGGCAATTTAGGCACCTCGCTACATTCTCAACTATGTCCTTCTTTATCCGCCACCACCAATAATGCTGCCTCAGGTCGCGATACATCTTCGTAAAGGATGAATAGAATACCGAGAACTGTGTGCCTCCTCTAGAATCGTTTCCCTCAATCCGTTAACATTAGGGACACATAAACGAACCTGGAGTCACAGAACACCATCCTCACCGATAGTAACCTCCTTGTCACCACCCTGTAGTACCGTCTCTTTGAGAAACTATAAGTGTGGATTATCAAACTGACGAGCCTTGATCTACTTGAATAGTGAAGACTGGGCGACGATGCATGCAAGAACTCGGCTGGGCTCTGAAATATCCAACCTTACAAGTCTATTAGCCAAGGACTGAATGTCCAATGCTACTGGCCTTTCCTCTGCTAAAATGAATGCCAAACTACTCATACTCTCCGCCTTTCTGCTCAAGGCATCCGAAGCTACATTCGCCTTGCCCAGATGATTAAGGATGGTAATATCATAATCCTTTAGTAACTCAAGCCACCTGCTGATCTCATCCAAGTCACACCTCTATTCGGGGTTGTGAAATGGTCGATTGCAATAATAATACCCAACAAGGAGTCAGGATCAAATCCACAGGGACCTGATATGGGATTAGTGGTATATATTTGGATAAAGCACGTGAAGTATCTTGGTTGCACTTACACACATATGGTTTTGTTTTTACTTCTAAAATTACATTAAGGATTACAATTCTAAAGATATAAAACTAGACAATATTATTTTTTGATGGTTTTCAAATATATAAAAAGTCCTAGGGTATGACCTTCACCTAAGTGTTTTCCTAACAGGTTGTAACATTTAAAGTTTGTTTTGTTGGTCGGGGTATATTATAGAAATGAACACTCAAATACCCGCTCAATACCTCTCGGTAATAGAGTGATTTTGTCAAATTTGGCTTTCTCAAGTCCAAATGGGTATTGAACAAAACAATTGATAAAATTCTCAAGTCGGGTTTTACTATCTCTAGGTTCAACCCTTTAACTGGGACTATCAATCTCTTGATTTTATTCCAAATTCTTGTTAGCCAAGTTTTTCTAGACTAAGTCTCTCTTTCTCAAGTAGAGACCAAGTCAAATAGGCATAAACTAATATTTGCAACCATTAATTCTACAATTAAAGGCAAGAACAAGGCTAAATAATAAACACCCAACCATAAACAAGCCATAAATCAAACACCCATTAGGTTCACACACTAGGGTTGGGTCACAACCTTAATTAGAAATCTAGCTACTCATAATGGGTATAGAAGAAAATGAAGAAGAAAAGATGATAAAACTCATATTGCAAGATTAAAAGATAAAGATCCAATGTTAATCACCAAAGTAAGCTAAAGTTTCCTAAAGAGGCAAGTAAAAATGGCTACAAGACTTTCAATATTCCAAACTTGACCTAATTTCGTGAAAGTAGTCAATTTATATAAAGCCGGAATTTTCGGACAAAATTTCCCTTTCGGAGGTTCTGATCTTGATAGGAGTTGACTCTGCAGCCGCACAATTCTGGATTGCGGCCGCATCTCTCATGTTCTGCGATTCGCATAACTAGGCTTCTCTACGGACCGCACATTTCCTGAGTGCGGTCGCATAGCTGTTTCTACGGCCACACAATTATTGTGAGGTCCGCATTTCTTCTTGATCTTGAAATGAAACTCTCTGAACTTTGGCTCTTATGTAGCTTCTGCGGCCGCACAATAATTGTGTGGTCCGCATTTTGCACTGGTGCTCTATTAATTTTCTTTCACATTCTGCGGCCGCAGATAGAAATCTGCGGTCCGCACTTGAGCTTCTGTGCCTGCTTTTTGTCCTTGTTCAGATCACTCCTCCTTGAGTTGGATTTCATCGTAGTGGCTCATTTTCCAATACTCCTGCAGGTAAGCATATTTCATCAATTTTTGGGAGTACAATTAGACACCTTTGGACTAAAACGAAAGCTAAAAGGCATTAATAAGTAGTCAAAATTTCCACTTATCACCTGCGATGCCTCAAATTGAGATCCCTCTACTTGAACAAATGCTGCAAGCTGCGATGATCGATGTAAACCTCACAGAACACCCCATAAAGATAATTCCTCCAGATCTTAAGAGCATGAACAATCGCGACAAACTGTAAATCATGTACAAGGTAATTCTTCTCGTGAGGCTTCAGCTGACATGAAGCATATGCAATAACTCACCCCTCCTACATCAATACACAACCCAAACCAACGCTTGAAGCGTCGCAATACACAGTATACATATCTGAGCCGGAAGGTGACAGTAACACTGGTGCTAAAGTCAATGCGGTCTTGAGATTTTGAAAACTCACCTCACAATCATCGGACCATCGAAATGGACCACCCTTCTAGGTCAATCTAGTCAAAGGTGCTGCAATAGATGATAAGCCCTCCACAAACCAGCGATAATAACCTGCTAACCCCAAGAAGCTCGTGATCTTAGTCACCGTGGTAGGACGAGGCCAACTCTTAACTATTTCGATCTTCTTGGGAGCTACCTTAATACCCTTGCCTGATACAGCATGCCCCAAGAATGCCACAGAATCTAACTAGAACTCACACTTGGAGAACATAGCATATAACTTCTATTCCCAACAAGGTCTAAAGCACCACTCGCAAATGCTGCTCGTGCTCCTCCATGCTACGCGAGTAGAACAAAATGTCATCAATGAAGACAATGACAAACGAATCAATATATGGCTTGAACACCCGGTTTATCAAATCTATAAATGATGCCGAGGCATTAGTTAAACTGAAAGACATCACTAGAAACTCATAATGGTCATATCTAGTCCGGAAAGCCGTCTTCAGAACATCCGAATACCGAACCTTCAACTGATGGTACCCCGATCTCAAGTCGGTCTTAGAGAACACCCTGGCACCCTGCAACTGGTCAAACAAATCATCAATACACAGCAACTGGTACTTGTTCTTAATGGTAACTTTGTTCAACTAGTGGTAATCAATGCACATCCACATAGTCCCATCTTTCTTCTTTACGAATAATATCGGTGAACCCTAAGGCGACACACTCGGTCTGACGAACCCCTTTGCTAGTAACTCCTCAAGCTGTTCTTTCAACTGCTTCAGCTCTTTCGGAGCCATGCGGTACGGTGGAATAGAGATAAGCTGGGTACCTGGAGCCAAATCAATACAGAAATCAATATCACGATGTGGTGGCATGCCTTGAAGATTGGAAGAAAACACATCGGAGAACTCCCGAACCACGGGAACTCACTCAATCGTCGGAGTCTCTGTTGCAGTATCCCAAAGATAAGCTAGATAAGCCAAACAACCCTTCTCGATCATGTGTCGAGCCTTCAGTAAAGAGATAACCCAGCTAGATGCACTGACAGACGAACCCTTCCACTCCAATCTAGGCAACTCTGGCATTGCCAAGGTAACCTTCTTGGCATGGCAATCAAGGATGGTATGATATGGAGATAACCAGTCCATACCCAGGATGATCTCAAAGTCGGTCATATCGAGCAATAGAATATCCGCTCTAGTCTCATTACCACAGAAAGTAACAATGCAGGACTGGTAGATCCGATCCACAACATAGTCGCCTACAGGAGTGGACACATAAACAGGAGTTCCCAAGGACTCAGCAACACCCAAGAACAGAGCAAACAGAGATGAAACATATGAATATGTAGACCCTGGATCAAATAGTACTGAAGCATCCCTACTGCAGACAGAAATAATACCCGTGATCACGGCATTTGAGGCCACTGCATCTGGTTTGGCCGGAAAAGCATAGAACCTAGCTGAAGCGCCACCTGACTAGCCTCCACCTGACTTGCCTCCATATCTAGGACAATCCCTACCCACCTACTCCCCGCCTTTGTGTGGCCGAACGACTGGTGTGGCAGCTGGTGCTGTAATCATAGGCTGTTGACCCTGCTTCACTACCTTGCCTCAAAGTCTGAGGCAGAACCTCCTCACATGACTAAGTTCCCCGCACTCGAAACAACCTCTCGGTACGGCAGACTGCTGACTTGAAGTCTGACCCTGATGGCCTGAATACCCACTGTCAGAATACTGATTAGCTGGTGGGCGGTAGAAACTCTCTGGCATAGAACTGAAATAGGACCGCACTGGAGCACCCCGAGGAGCGGCGATGCTGGATATGTGGGCTTGCTAGATTGACCCTTCACAAACTGACCTCTACCCCTAGCTGGGGTACCACTGAACCCTCCAAAGTATCAAAATCGCTTATCCCTCATCACCTGCTCTCAGCTCCGCTGACGAACACCCTCGATCCTCCGAGCTATCTCTACAACTAGCTCATTTGAAGTCCCCATCTCAACCTCTCAAGCAATAGTGGCCTTGATAGTGCAAACCTCCAACAAACTTCTGCACTCTCTCTATATCAGTAGGAAGTATCATAAGTGCATGGCAAGAAAACTCAGAGAATGTCACCTCATAGTCGGTCACCGACATCTGGCCTTGTTGGAGCTGCTCGAACTGAAACCGCAACTCTTCCCTCTGAGAGGGTGGAATATATCTGTCCAAGAAGAGACGTGTGAACTGGTCCCAAGTCATGGAAGGAGAACCTGCTGGTCTCCCGAGAAGATAGGACTGCCACCATCTACGGGCCCTACCCTCCAGCTGAAAGGTGGTAAAGTCCACCCCGTGGGACTCCAATATCCTCATGTTGTGTAGTCTGTCCCTGCACCGATCAATAAAGTCCTAGGGGTCTTCATGCTTCTCACCCCCAAAGATAGGAGGATGTAGCGTAGTAGTCGTAGTTAGTCTGGGCTCAGGTATAGCTGTTACAACTGGATGGGCTCCACCTACGGGTAGTGCACCCGGGGTTTGATACACGACAGCTGCATGCCCCGTAGCCTGAGCGGTAGGGGTCTGTGCTCCCCCTCCCGCCTGAGATATGGCTGGGTCCGCTTGAAATAAACCAGCTTGAGTTATAGAATCCATGAACCGCAACATACGGCCCATGATCTCCTAGAATCCTAGCACAGACATGAAATCCGCTGGGGTTGACTTCGCTGCAGGCACCTTGCCCTGCTCCTCAATAATAAGATCCTCTACTGGATCCGCTGGTGGCATAACTATAGCAACTCTGGGACGCCCCCATCCTTACCATGGGCTGGAGCCCTCCCTCAGCCTCTGCCTCTAGCAACATGGGCAGCAGCTCCTCCACGGTCAAGTACATCTGTCACGTGCGTTCTCACCATCTGTGAAAGAATAAGAGAAAGATACTTAGCATAACATCAATTGCATGATAGGAAATGAAGAAAGAGTAGTTTCTTAACACCTTATAGCCTTTCGAAGATAAGTACGGACGTCTTTGTACCGATCCGCAAGACTCTATTAGGCCTGTACATAACTTTTGAGACCTACGTGAACCTACTGCTCTGATACCATATTGTCATGACCCAATTTCTCCTATAGGCCGTGATGGCATCCAACGTCGCTGCTAGGAAAGCCAATGGTGAACTGACCATGTGATTGCTCTTATTAATAAGTTTCCAAGTAATTAAATTCCATTTATTGAGGAAATTAAGGAATAGATAATTTAATAAAATAAAACAAAGGCAAATGAGTGAGCAAATGCAGTGAAATTAAAACTCCAAAACCATAAAGTCTACTAGTAGGTATTCCAAGACCTGGTGTCACAAGTGTATGAACAACTAGTAAAATATACAAAACTCTAACTACTGTCTGAAATAAAGTAGACAGAAAATAGATACAAAAGAGAGACTCGAGGTGCTTCATAACGGATCAGGAAGCAGCTCACCACTAGGCTTCGGGGTAACGGGGTTGCGCCCCGGTATGACTACCAGATGCACCTGCCTTAGATCCTGCACGGTTAGTGCAGAAGTATAGCGTGAGTACATAAATAACATGTACCCAGTAAGTATCTAGTCTGACCTTGAAGAAGTAGTGTCGACATTGACACTTACTATGAGCTAACAATAAAATACATAAATTCTAAATAAGCATGGGTTATGTAAATAATAATAATAACTCAATAACAAGAAGTGGATAAATAATTCTTTCACTAATAGCAAAATTCCAGGTCACTTTTTGTCATGTATAATTTTTCATCTCTCAAGCCAAAAAATAATATCAAGTATAATTAGGCTACAAGTATTATCACGCACGATTTATGCCGAGGTCGTACGGCCCAATCCAGAATAATATGTACACTGCTGAGGGTCTAGCGGCATGAACCATAGATGCATCTATTCTACTGTCGAGGTATTCAGCCCGCTCCACAAGAAGAGAGGATACTTTATAAACATCCGATTTAAAAGCTATTACAAGGCTAATACACAAAGAAGCACAATGTTTATTAACGTTCAAGTAACCCGCCAAAACTCAAGTAAGTAAAATTCGATCTTTTACAATTTCTTTATCAACTTACAATATAATTTAGGCACTTTAATTAACAAGTAGGGTGCAAATATTATAAGTATTTCATGATTTGTGTCATAAAATACCCGGATATAAGCATAATTAGTAGCTACGCAAGGACTCTCGTCACCTCATGCGTACGTAGCCCCCACAATTAGAAGCAAATAGTAGTTTAAATCACCTATGGGTTAAATTCCCTCTTACAAGGTTAGGCAAGAGACTTACCTCGTCTCAAAGCTCACTTTCCGGACCACAAATTCATTCTAAAGCCTCAACTCGGTGCCAAACAATCCGAAACTTGTCAAATATTATATAAATTAATCAATACATGTTCAAAAGTTCATAATTTAACTATTAGAGTAATTACCCAACCCAAATTAGAAGATTCCTAAAATTCACCCCCAGGACCACATGCCCGGATTCCGGAAATTTTGGAAGATAAATATTACCCATAACCTCACGAACTCAAATATATAAATTTTACCCAATTCCATCATCATTTTCGTGGTTAAATCCCATTTTTATCAAAACCTATATTTTCACCTAAACACATAATTTTCACAATATTTCATGTTAAAATCTACCGATAATCTATGTATTTAACTTACATTGGATACAAATTACTTAACTTCAATAGTTAAGTGCAAACCCCTCTTTAAGAAGCTCCAAAATCGCCCAAGAAGTGAAATAAATGAGCCAAAATGGCCTAAGTCCCTATATAAATGCACCCCTTCTGCCCAGCGGTCTGCGCACCTGCGGAAAACTCTCCGCCTCTGCGGGACCGCTCCTGTGGTCAATAGTCTACATCTGTGGATCACGCACGAGCCATGACCAGCCGCACCTGCTGCCAAATCCCGCATCTGCGAGCCTGCGTCTGCGGCTCGTCTCGCGCACCTGCGACCAATGTCAGGCTGCCTCACTCTGCACCTGCGACCCCTTTCTTCGCAGAAATGCGTTCGCTTCTGCGGAGCTCGCTGACTCCGTCTCTTTCCGTTTCTACAAGCCAGGTGCTGCACCTGTGATGCCGGTCTTACAGCCATTCCCACCTCTGGTGAGAACGCATCAGATACCAGGTACTAGTAGCCCTTCTCCAAAGAGAAAACAAACTCCGTCGACCCTCGAAATCCTGTACCGGGGCCCCGAGGCCTCGACCAAATATACCAAAAAGTTTGTAAACATAAAATGGACTCGCTCGCACTCTAGGAACGCGGAAAACAACATCAAAACTAAGGATCACAACCCAAAACCAAATAGAATCAACTTATGAACTTTAAATTCTTCCAACTTACTCCAAATGCGTCGAATCATACATAAACTAATCAGAATGACACCAAATATTGCATGCAAGTCTTAAATCACCATACAGAACTATTAGGACCTTGATTATACAAAAATCTACTCCAAACCAAATTTATAGAACTTTATAACCTTCAATATGCCAACTTTCAACTTTATGAGCCGAAACGCTCCCAGGTCATCTAAAACCCGATCCGAACATACGCCCAAGTCTAAAATCATCATTAAAACCTATTGGGACCGTTAAATCCCGATTCTGAGATCGTTTACTAGAGATGTTGACCCAAGTTAAACTTAACCTTTTAAAGACAATATTAAGGAATTAAGTGTTCCGATTTCAACTGAACCCTTCCACATCCGAACTAACCATCCCCGCGAGTTATAAAATAGTAAAAGCTCATACGAGGAGTCTTATTTAGGGGAATGGGGTTCTTAAAAGTAAATCGACCGGTCGGGTCGTTACACTGTAACCATATGTTATGATGATTCTGTTTCTCTTCTATATGTGTTCGAATGTCTGGCCTTTAGGTTTACCTGATATGTATTCTTTACTTGGTATCAAATGTAGTCTATATGCTTGTTTGTTAGTCTATTAGTAGGGAAAGTATATTTAGTGGTAAGGGGTACTATAACATTTAGTTTACATTGAAAGTGCCTCATTGTCATTTAAACCCATAAGAAAAATATGTTGTTAGTGGTTATGGGTATTTGGGAGTGGAGTTCAACTCTAGGTTGGGCTGCTCTCTCCGGCACAAACATTTCCCTAGGCCTTGAGTCCCTTGGGAAATTTGAAGTGTCGTGGATTCAAAGGGGGCATCGACCTTGAGTAAAACTTCCTCCTTAGCCCTTAATTCATTGACTTTTTTTGTTTCTTTAGGGGTTTAGTATTTAATGACAACGAAAAAATTTTAATGTAAATTATTTTCCTTGTATATCTACCACAATAATATAATTTCTCAAAGTATTTGAATATTGATAATTTCTTCTTCCGGTCATTGTTTTATATATATTTCATACATGATTGAATATGTTGAATATATGGAGTGTGTGTCTAATGACTTTCTCTCTCTTTTGGGCATGTACACTCCTTTGGGCCTGCTGTGTGCCGAAGGAATTCAGGCCCAAGTCCCAGCCTCGTCGCATTATTTGGAGAGTCTAGAGTCAGCTGTAGCCGTATCTCTCTATTGCTGGGCCTGCCTTCTTGAATCCCAATCACTAGAGTCCAGTCTTCTTTCCCTCACTTCCTTTGTCATTATTTATTGCTTCCTTAATCTAGTTTACTGCTTCATTACTTTTACCTACTTCCTTGTCGCTTTATCGTATTTTGTAATCATGTATTTAACACTCATATATTAGATCACGCACTTTATCTTCATGCTTGAATATTATATGAAACATAGGCAGGCTTTGAATAATATAGGATTTAAAAGGAATTAGTTAGTAATTAATCTTCACCTCGTTAATAATTTACTCCTCTCATTTCTATGATCTCGCTCACCTTACCTCTTCTTAAGGATTTTTGAAGCCCAGAATTTAGTTAAAACAATGCCCCTTTTTCAACAAGAAAAATCAGAAAAGAATTGCTAGCTTTTACTATCAAGAGATAAATAAGATTTTTATAGAAAGTGAAGTACTATCGCCCAAATGGATTTTCAAAAGACCTCCTCTCTTCAGATTTTAGAAATCAAGGTACATTTAGGTTCACTTTCTTGCAAACATCTTTTAAAGTTATATAAATACCCACTCCCTTAATCAGCTGTTTTCATAACTTAAACTCTTTCTATAAGCCTCACAAAATATAGACTACTTTCAGAACTGTTTAAATATGTATCAACACTCTTTTGTAAATTCACATCCCTCTTAAGTCTTACATCCCTTTTTATATACCCTCCCTTAGATATATATAATAAGTCGTGCTTTTAATAGTAATTAAGCATAGTATAAATAACCGATCCCTTAAAATTAGTCTAAGTCCTATGGAGCTACCTCATGTAGATTTTAAGGGGTGCCTAACGCCTTCCCCTTAGAAGAACACGAACCCTTACACATAATCTCACCGGTTTGCAGACCTATAAGGAACACGACTTAGTAATTAAATAGGTGCTCTAGTGTATCTTTAAATATTAGGTGGCAACTCTCTTCATTAACAATAGAGAAATCAGAAGTTAAATATTGTTTTGGCTAGTGCAAAATAAGACGCAACAACATGGCGACTCTGCTGGGGATACACACTTAGGTTTTGACCTTAGCAGACTTAGTCTAATTTTGCATCTAGATTTACTTGTATATTGCTTTAATTATAGATAAAATTGCAATTACGTACTTGCATACTTTATTTTCTCTTTATAGTTATCATGCTTATTGTTGCTACACTCTTGTCCGTTACTGCTCTATATACACTGTCATCACATTTATTCCTATCGAGTCTTGGCCGCACACTATCACACACATGGCACATGAGGGTTATCTTTTACACCCCTCCGAACCTTCTTTTCAAAACTCTATAGTTTTAGAGAATGGCTTTGTCAGGTCAACTGACATAACTTCTCGCAATGTTTAGTCCAATTCAAAGGTAGGAAACACTCTAGTCTAGTAAAATAGGTCATACTGCATAAACCTTAGGTGAGTCGGTCTTTGGCACCGACACACAATTAGAAAAGTCACCCTAATGTCAACGGGTCATGCACCCAACGACATAACTTCTGTGGAAAGACAAACAAACCTGAAAAGACACTTAAAGATCCGAAGCAAACATTTTCCCAAATATTTTTCTTTTACCCACCTCAGAAAAATGGAAATCAACCGAAACATCCCTGAGAATTAGCATGGTAATGGGAGCACCACATAAACTGAAACAGTGGTGGAAGAATATTCGGCGGGAGCACGGAGATGAGGTTCAGATGCACCTGGGGTATTAACAGCATTGCTGAAAATCCGAGCAGATAGGGTGCTTACCCGCCTGTTGATAGAATTTTGGGATCCGGATAAGGCGGTGTTCAAATTTGCCGATTGTGAGTCAGTACCGACATTGGAGGAAGTAACAAGTTTCACGGAGCTGCCATTCAACGGAAGGAAGCCAATATTCCCAGTCATTATGCCCGGTTACCGGTTCTTGGATGCCTTAGGCCTTGCCAACAGTAGGAGTCTCAGAAGTATTGAGGACGGATGGGTGAGTCTCGACCATTTGTTCAACTGATTTGGGCACCGTGAAAGCTACAAATGGTATTCAAGGGAATTTCAATGTGATCAAGAGACATGGGAGAGTTTCAGGCCTATTACTTTCTCAATGACACTATTGGGACTATTGGTCTTCCTGCAGAGAAGGGGTCATATCAACATCAATTTGTTACCTGTGGTCGACCTTCTGCAGAAATCTTCAAGCTACTTTGGTGCCGGTGGTATTAGCTGAGATGCTGAGGACCTTGTCCACATATGCACGAGGATATGATTTCTTTAAAGGTTATAACTTGTTGCTTTATATCTGGGCTATTAAACATTTCTTCCAGCACGAGGCCACCATCGACTACTTCGTGGGGATCAACAATATGATCCACAACCATAATGAAATAATGAGACATTGGGTCTCCCGACATGGGCAAGGAGAATGGAGGGAAATACTGACCAACCTGAGTGGAGAATGGATCAACTGGAAGCTCTCTTGGTTAGGTGGAAGGGCAATTTTGAGGACTCCTCAGAAATACTTCATTGAGCTGATTGAACTAGAAGGTATTCAACCATACTCACCCCTACAGGTCCTCAGATAGTTCGGGATGATCCAAGATGTGCCTCTGTGGACAAGGACAATGCTATAAAAGGATGAGTATAACGGGCAGATTCCATTTCCCAAGATAAGAAGGCTACAAGAAGAGTGGAATAAAGTGGTCATAATGCCTGAGGGTCAAAACTCATGGTGTACTCTTGAGTATTACATCTAGAACAACGAGGAGGAAGAGCTGGCCCAACCAAGTAGAGAGGGTATAGCCTGGTTAGAGGACGCGATGGCTACTTTGTGGATTTACCGTGAGATCCTGCCACATTACCGTGTGACCACTTCAATGCACCGTCAAGTAGTCCCAGGATCCATTGACCACATATTGCCACCTGCTGAAGATGATGACCGGGTAATGGAGTGCATCTAGATAGAGTCTAGCACATAGCCAAAAGAAGATCCGGAGGAGGAGTCAGAATTCAATAATGACTAGGAGGAGTTTGAGGAAGACCCGGAGGAGGACCCGAAAGAGGAGCCAGAAAAAGAGGAGGATATGGGAAACGACTCAGGGGATAGTTATTGGAGTTGGTTGATTTCCCTTTCTTTCTCACTTTGTACACTCTTATCCCTAGTTCTCTCTTTACTTTCCGAAAGGGCAAGTTGCAAAAACCTATGTAGTTTATGAAATAGTGATGTAATCTTTGTTCCCACTTGTATCAGTCCAAATCATCAATAAAAACAAATTGCTTCGGATCTAAACGTGTCAAGTCTAAATGTTTGTCAAATATCTGCAAATTAGGCCTACCTCCGGCAATGAGAGGTCCCTGCGAATTTTAGGAAATGCGCTAGCTATAATGCACGAATCATTTTCTCTGTGTGATTTCCTGCTTGTATAAATGAAGAAACTGGCTCTTTTTCCTTTTCTTTTGTTTATTCTTATTTTTCTTTTGCTTTATTAATATCCCCAAAAAGAAAATAAAGTTGGTTTGTATCCACCAAAACTGGCGGAGCCACCATACAATCTGAGGTCAAAGGGAAAGATGTCAGCCACAGAAGACCCAACTGAACATGCTCTGGTCATAGCCGACAACCCGGGGCGATTGGGGGAAAATGATGATACCAGGAATGTTGAACACGTGGTCAGGATGGCCCAGGAAATGGAGTCTTTAAGAGAAGAAGTATGGCATATCATGGAACTAGCGCACCTGGCCGTGACAAGACTTCCTCAACCACCTCAATTCTTTTCCTTGGATTCACTCCCTGACCACTTTCCGTCCATATCACGCCAAAACCATAACACCCCAACTTCAGCTCCTACCACTCAAGTCATACCTTTGGTGACCCCGGCTAACCCACAAATTCCCCCTATTCCACACTCCCTACGCACCACAATACACTCAAACACCACAAAACCGACCTATTACTACCAATGAAACACACACCCCCCATCATGATTGGGTCACCTTTACTACCAGCCAACACATACCTGTGGCACATTTCGCCACCCATGAACGGTACATTCCCCTGTATATGCCATTTATGAACCTACCTTCACAACACCTGTCACGGTCAGGGTGCCTTATGAGATTGACCAATATGCTGAGATGGAGAGGGAAGCCGGACGTAAGGAAGAAGAATCAATATCTGAGTAGTTGCAAATGTTGAAAAGGAAAATGAGAGTCTCCAAGTTTCCTGGGGAAGTGAAAGTTTGGACTAAGAGGATATGTACATTCATCCGGATATGGATATGCCAGCAGGGTATAAACCCCCAAAGTTCGATATCTTTGATGGGACGGGTGATCCTCACGCACATTTGAGGGCATATTGTGACAAGTAAGTTGGTGTGGGGAGGAACGAGAAGCTAAGGATGAAGTTATTTATAAGAAGTTTGATGGGAGAAGCACTCACCTAGTATACTCGATAGGATCCGCGGAATCAGAGAACTTGGCAAGATATGGCGGAGGACTTCATAAATCATTTTTGATTCAATACAGAGATCACTCCTGACGGTTCGCACTGGTGAACCTACAGAAAAAACCATCCCAGTCATTCCAAGAATATGCACTCCGGTGGAGGTCAAAGGCCGCCAGGGTGCAACCTCCACTAGACGACAGTGAATTAACCAAGTATTTCATTAGAGCCCAAGAGGGAATATACTTTGAAAAGATGATGGGAATGATGGGACATAAATTCCCCGAGGTGGTCAAGATGGGAGATTTCTTAGAAGAAGGCATAACATCTAGTAAAGTACAATCCATGGTAGCACTGCAAGCAGCCAGTAAGGCCATCTAGTCAGGGTCAATCGGCAGCGGAAAGCAGAAGAAATAGGAGATCTCAGCAGTCGTCCCTTACTACCGACCCAACTCACATCACGGAAGCACTTCTTATTCCCCAAACAACCATTCACCACCACCAACTTATGCTGTAGTCTATAACACCCAGCCATATTACCACCCTCAACCACAATACAACCCTCCTCGAGCCAACAATAACCAAAACCAAAACAACTATATGCTCATGTCCAAACTACTACTCACCAAAACCGACTTGCTTATGCACCACATCCTCGTCCCAACTTTGAAGAAAGGGGTCCTAAAACTTATACCCCGATTGCTGAGCCTCTAGACCAATTGTTCGAGAGATTGAGAAGAGTAGTATTGATACACCCAGTCGAAGGAAAGGTTCCTGCACATCCCTCCAAGTATTTTGATGCCACTAAAAGATACGTGTACCAATCCAATATACCTGGGCATGATATTGAATACTGTTTTAAGCTTAAAATGAGATTGAAGTCCTGATCAAGAGCGGATCCATCCAGTGCACTCCGGAACCATCCAACGTGAATCATAATCCACTGCCAAATCACCGAAACTCGGGAGCTAACATGATCATATTTGATGAAGAGTCAAACTTAAAGGGAACAATTGTCATTATAGGAATGCAGAAGTTGCTAAGATCCCTCCTGAAAGAGCTCCAATGATTATAGTACAACTGAGGCCTACAGTGATGGTTTAAACTTATCCCCAGCAACCTGCCGCTGCTACAGGAGACAAAGAAAGTCGGGAATACAAAACTGTGCCGTTGATGTACCAGCAAAAAAGAAAGTCCAAAATGACAGACTCTGTTGTAGCCCATGGTATGACTAGGTCTAGGAGATGCTACGCTCCTGAAGATGTTAATTAAGGAAACCCAGGGAGAGAGAAAATTCAAAGAAGGAATGTAACATACCTAGAAGCCGCCGAGTTTTGGAAAAGAATGTCAAGAAAAGAGTATTCTATGGAGGAGCAACTGAAGAAAACTCCAGCACATATATCAATCATGGACCTGTTACTAAGTGGGGTGAATGTACCAAGTAACACCACTAGTGAAGTATTGGCCGTGACAATTGGGAAAATGGTCGAAGCAAGCATGATCACTTTCAGAAGAGATGAACTTCCAGTCGAAGGCGCAAGTCACAACAAGGCTCTTCACATCATAGTCAAATACGGGGACAAAGTGGTGTTCTGGGCGTTGGTCTATGGCGGGTCAGTAGTCAATATTTGTCCGCTCTATACCCTGTGGGAGTTGGGAATTCATTTGAGGGAAGTCAAGGAAAGCTACGTAAGGGTGAGAGCCTTTGATGGTTCGCAAAAGGATATTTTTGGAGAAATTTATTTAGCCTTGCAGATTGGGCCAATCGAATTACCCATATTGTTTCAAGTAATGGATATCTCCTTATCCTTTAACTTTCTACTGGGCAGGCCCTGAATATATATAGCGGGGGTCGTGCCATCCACTTTGCACTAATGCATGAAATTTGATTAGGGATGCCAGTAGATCGTTCTTCATGGAGAGTGGGGTCACTCCACTTATCTGGAGTATGTTGTTCCATTCATTGAAGGGCTAGACGGAGTGTCTTTCCATGTGCTGGAAATCATGCAGACTACTAAGATGGAAAAGACTGAACAAAATTTGGGAATGTAGTCGCCAGGAACAGGGCAGGGAGCCAAGTTGGACGGAATCACAGAACCAATTGAACGTAATAGGAAGAAAGAAAGGGCTGTCATAGGATATCAGCCTCCGAAAAGGGAAAACTTGTACCGTTAGCTCCGGGAAAAAGGTTTTTGTACTAGAGCATGTTGCAAGTCTGGGACAGAGTTCAGTACCCAAAGATGATATCATCGAAGGGATGGGAAAACTATTCGTGAATATGATTGAAGAATGTTGTGAAGGGACTGCCATCAACACACCGACTATCAGGGATGCCGAACCAGGGGAAGAGCTGTGGAATTGGACCGCCAGTCAATCTTTGGTTCACCGGGAGTCTTGGTAGTATGGAATTGTAAAAGGTTTCTTTGAAAATCGCACGGTCAATTGAGTCATGCACCATGTCATTACCTTTTTATCATTTGCCTCTTGTGAACGCTTAATACGTTCCCCTTTTGATGAAATAAAAATAATCATTTTCTCGAATATTGAAACTTTATTTATCGCTTATTTATACTTAGTTTTTCTTTTCAGTAATCAAACCACTAAAAACTCGCGTTCCACGATTATGACATGTTACGAAACTATTGAGCGCAACAACGCGAATTATGAGTATGATGAGAGCATGATGCCCGACAATCTCTCGCAGGAAATAGAGCAGCTGGAGAGCCAGAAAAAGCCCAACTTCGAAGAAACAGAAGTGGTCAATCTTGGAAGTGAAGAAGATGTAAAAGAAACTAGAATGGGCATTCACCTAGAAGCCGAGAAGAAGGAAAACCTGGTAGAGCTCCTCCGACAGTACATCAATGTATTTGCATGGTCCTATGATTACATGCCCGGATTAAGTACTAACATAGTCTCCCATCGACTGCCCACCAATCCTACCAGACCGCCAGTCAAGCAGAAACCCAGAAATTCAAACCTGATTTAAGTTTGAGGATAAAGGAAAAAGTGACCAAACAGATAGAAGCGAATATAGTAAGGGTCACCAATTATCCAAGCTGGTTGGCAAACATTGTCCTAGTTCCCAAGAAAGACGGAAAGATAGGAATATGTGTGGACTACTGAGATCTCAATAAAGCTAGTCCAAAGGATCTTTTTCCTCTGCCAAATATCCACATCCTCATCGACAATTGCACGAAGCACGAACTGCAGTCGTTTGTGGATTGTTTCGCTGGGTACCATGCATGAGGAAGACGTAGAGAAGACGGCCTTCACCACTCCTTGGGGAGTCTACTGTTATAGAGTTATGCCGTTCGGTCTCAAGAATGTCGGCGCCACATATATGAGAGCCATGACAACCCTCTTTAACGACATGATTCATAAGGAGATCAAAGTGTATGTGGATGACATCATCATAAAGTCTCGAAAGAGTTCGGAGCACTTGGACGACTTGAGGAAATTTTTGAACGCCTGCAAAGATACAATTTGAAGTTAAACCCAGCAAAGTGCGCATTCAGAGTCCCCGCTGGATAACAGTTGGGCTTCATTGTAAGCAGGAAGGGGATAGAACTGGACCCATCGAAAATCAAGGCTATTCAGGAATTACCACCACCAAAGAGTAAGAAAGATGTCATGAGTTTCCTGGGCAGATTGAATTACATCAGTCACTTCATAGCCCGGTCCACAGTAATTTAAGAACCCATTTTCAAACTCTTGAAGAAAGATGCCTCCACAAAATGGACAGAAGAGTGATAGAAAGCCTTTGATAGAATCAAAGGGTATCTCTCAAACCCACCAGTGTTGGTTCCCCCCGAGCCAGGGAAGCCATTGTTACTCTATTTGTCAGTCTTGGATAACGCCTTCGGTTGTGTGCTGGGGTAGCATGACGAAATTTGGAGACAGGAGCAAGCCATCTACTACTTAAACAAGAAGTTCATGCTATGCGAGGACAAGTATACTCTGATAGAACGCACTTGTTGTGCTCTGACTTGGATTTCTCAGAAACTAAGGCATTACATGTCGGTATACACCACGCATATGATATCTCGTCTCGACCCGCTCAAGTACATCTTCCAGAAGCCAATGCCTAGCGAAAAACTAGCTAAATGTCAAATTCTCCTCAACGAATTTGACATTGTGTACATAACTCAGAAGGCTATCAAAGGACAAGCTTTAGTCGACCACCTCGCAGAAAATCTGGTGGATGGGGATTACGAGCCACTTACTACGTAATATCCCGATCAAGAAGTACTATTTACCGAAGAAGGTATTGCACAATCGTACCCTGGGTGGAGAATATTTTTTGATGGAGCAGCAAACTTCAAAGGATTCAAAATTGGGGAGGCAGTCCTGATTTCGGAATCTGGATAGCATTATCCAGCATCGGCAAAGATAAGATTCCCTTGTTCCAATAATATGGCTGAATACAAAGCATGCATCTTTGGGATCAGAATGGCAGTCGACGTGAACATCAAATAACTTTTGGTTATAGGAGATTCCGATTTTTGATACACCGAGTCGAGGGGGAATGGTCCACCGAGAATGTCAAGATACTTCCGTACATGCACTGCGTGAAGGAGCTGTGCAAGAAGTTCACAAAGATTGAGTTCAAGCACGTCCAGAGGATTCAGAACGAGTTCGTTGATGCCCTTGCAACCTTATCATCTATGATACAACATCCATACAAGAACTACATCTACCCTATCAAGGTAGAGATCAGAGATCAACATGCCTATTTCTTCCATGTAGATAAAGAACCAGATGGTAAACCCTGGTATCACGACATCAAGAAATTCCTTGCGACCAGAGAATGCCCGGAGAATGCTACTAATGGACAAAAGCGAGCCCTCGGGAGGCTGGAAACCCACGTTTTCCTCAACGGGGAAGTCCTGTATAGGAGGACCCCAGACTTAGGTTTGTTGAGATATGTAAACACTGTCGAGGTAACCAGACTATTGGAGCAGATACATGCAGGAACGTGTGGACCCCACATGAATGGCTTCACATTTGCCAAGAAGATCTTGAGAGCCGGATACATTTGGATGACTATAGAAAGCGACAGTATCCGCTATGTACAGAAGTGTCACCAGTGCCAGATCCACAGGGATTTCATTTGGGTTCCACCAAATGAGTTAAATGTAATGGGTTCACCTTGGCCGTTCGCCGCTTGGGCATGGACGTGATTGGACCTATAGAGCCTGCCGCATCAAACGGATATCGTTTCATCTTGGTAGCTATCGTATATTTCACCAAATGGGTGGAGGCATCTACTTAGAAGGACGTCATGAAGAAGGTAAAGGCAGATTTTGTCCGAAACAACATCATCTGCAGATTTGGGATACTAGAATCTATCATCACTGACAATGCTGCTAACCTCAACAACAACCTCATCAGAGAAATCTGCGAGAAATTTAGAATCATCCAACACAATTCCACTGCCTACAGTCCACAAATGAATGGAGCAGTCGAGGCAGCCAACAAGAATATCAAGAGAATTTTGCGGAAGATAATGGACAATCATAGACAATGGCACGAGAAACAACCTTTCGCTTTATTGGGTTATCGGACTACCATAAGAATATCCACTGGGGCAACACCGTACATACTGGTATACGGCATAGAAGCTGTGATACCCGTAGAGGTCGAAATACCATCTTTAACGATCATTCAAGAAGCAAAATTGGACGATGCCGAGTGGATACGGTTCAGACAGGAGAAACTCATGCTCATTGATGAGAAAAGAATGGATGAAGTATGTCATGGTCAGCTATATCAGAACAGGATGGCCAGTGCATTTAACAAAAAAGTGAAGCCTCGCCAATTCACACCGAGGCAGTTGGTTTTGAAGAAAATCTTTCCCCATCAAGAAGAAGCCAAAGGAAAGTTTGCACCTAACTGGCAAGGTCCTTACGTGGTTCACCGAGCACTATCGATTGGAGCTCTAATCTTGGAAGAAATAGATGGAAGAGTCAATACGAAGACCATTAACTCGGACGCAATCAAGAGATAATATGTTTGAAGACAAATGGGGTTAGGTTTTTGATGTAACAGAACTACGTTCAACCTGACTTCCCACGGAGGGATATGTAGGCAACCCACGTAGGGTTCGATTTCTCTTCCCCCTTTCTCTTGTAATAGAAAAATAAAATATCACTTTTCTACGTTGCTCAGGAACTATGCAGACTTGATTTCCTCAGAAAGGAATACGTAGGCACTCCTTATTGTATTCAGTCGTCCTTTGTAATTGAACTACATTCTGACCTGATTTCACTTGGATACGTAGGTTGTCTGAGTCAGACTCGTCCATTTTCATTCTTAATTTCATCATTTTGCATTTATTGTAGTCGAACTACCCTTTGGCCTAATTCCATTTGGATACGTAGGCTTCCTGAGTCAGGCTCGATCATCTTCATCATATTTCATCATAATCTACAAAATACATTTAAACCTGATTCCGTTTTAGATATGTAGGCAACCTGAAAGGGTTCGGTCATAACCTTAGGAAAAGCCTTGTTATGCATTAGTTCAAATTAAGACGCAGTCGTGACAACAACCAGTCGCGTTGTCATGGGCATCACAAGAGGTCGACATCAGCAGGACAAAGTTTTCAAGAGGATACGCTCGCGTGTGGAGAGCCTTTCGTAACATGTCATAATCCGGAACGACGGCATATGCCTTAAAAAATAAAGTGTTTTAAAAATATTTTAAAAATGTTTTCTAAAGTCCGTAATCTGTTCCATCTACCAGACTTCATGACACAATTATGTCAAAGGCCGGGGCAAACCAACACTGTGGTCGACACAAACCAACTCCCCCCCCCCCCCC
>AWOL01S0000774.1:205266-252996 GCA_000715115.1 Nicotiana otophora
TTATATATATCCATATGTCTTAAACCGCCTATGTGGGCCCCATAGAGAGCTGCTTGGCGCACTCTCGCGAAAATGCAAATATCTCTCTATTCTGAGATCGTATCGATGAACGGTTTAATATGTTGGAAACTAGACTCATAGAGCTTAAATTTGATAGGTAGATCACCCCATAATTCCAAGTACATTGGGAGAAAAATGTAGTAACATTTGACCTAAAGTTTAAGTAAAATTATAAACGTAAGTTGCGACAACTTTTATCGACTTTTGTTTCATAACTCGCTTGACTTCAAGACTTTTGATACGGATATTATATGATTAAAATACATTAAAACATGACCTCTTGGGATAACTAATCACCTCTAGTGTTACTCGAAAATACGGGTTACAACATCCTTGATTCGTTTAATTTCTAATACTTGTTAACCACTCTTATACACCCTTGTATTGTTTAAGACCAATAGGATTAAATTCTTATCATCTCAAAGATAATCTCTTCTTGGATTTATGTAGACTAAATTACGGCATGATCTAAGGTACGTGAATTTGGGTTGTAACATTTTTCTCATCTTGAAGGTTTGGGATTGGGAGAATTCAAGGATGTTCTTCAAGTTTCTTCCATGAGGTAAGTGTTTTCTACTCAATTTTTATTATATTTCGGGATTCCATCTTCGTTTTTAGCATTTGATTGATGATTTCAAAAGAGAAACTTGGGGGTTTTGTCTAAACTTTTCTAAAGTAAATTTTTGAGTATTGAACACTGATTCGGAGTTGGAATTGAGTGAAATTAGTATGGTTGGACTCAGAATTTAATAGGTTGTCAGATTTTGTGAGTTTTGTTGGATTCTGAGGTGCAAGCCCGGGTTTGATTTTTTGATTGACTTTAGGTAAATGTGTAAAGATTCGACTTTTATCGGTTGGGTTTGCTTCCTATGGCATTATTTGATGATTTGTTTCTTTTTGCTAGTTTCGAGCCGTTCGGAGGATGAATTGAGCGGGATGGCGCTTCTAGTGTATCGATTGGGCTTGTTTGAGGTAATTATTTTACCTAACTTTGTGTGGGAGAAACTACCCCTTAGGATTTGTGTTGATTGTGCTATTTGTGTTATGTGAAGGTCGTGTACGTAAGGTGACGAGTGGGTACACGGGCTATATGTGGTATTTGACCGGTTTAGATTATCTAGACTCTTTAAATGCCCTTAATTGAATTGTCATAACATGTTATATCTCTCATTGTTAATCTACTCTTACATACTCTATTTGACGTTGTTAGCACTTGCTCTACCTCTTATTTGTTATTTTTCTCTTATATGCTTTAGTCGAAGTTATTGCCTTCCTTATTGTCTTGTTACCTCTTAATTGTTGAATCACTTTTAATTGAAGTTGTTATTTTATGAAATATCATCTTGTTGAATTATTGGTGTTGAAGTTGTAATAGCCGTTATCACATTGAAGCGGAGTTGTTAATTGTTGAGATACCTTTTATTGTTGAGCATTCTCATTCATTTTGTTATTGTTGAAATTCTTGTACACATTGTGGTTGAGCCATGGGCTATTTGTTGTGGAAATATTTGTGTTATTGACTTTGTGGCAAGTTGTGGCATATGGGAACTTGTGGTGCGAGTTGTGATTGTGTTGTGATATTGATACACATGAGGTGGTATAAGACTAGGGGTTGATATGCATGCGGTGAGATAAGGTGGGCTTGATACGCATGTTGCTAGTAGCGGAACTACTTGAAGCCACAGAGTGAAAGAAGGTGGGCTAAAACGTGTGTAGCTATTTCGGAAAAAAAATAATTTTCAAAACTAAATGTAAGGCTCGCGTTGTGAGGCAGTACCTCGGTTGTGATTTTCATTGTACATTCGATATTGGAACGACTTGTTGATTTGAACGGTCATTGTTCTTCCTTCAGTCATTCATCCGCATTTTGATTGTATTTGGTTATTCGTTGTTATCTTGGTGTTGGAACGATTTTGATTTCTTGTGTGAGTCATGCATTCTACGTGATTTGTTGTATTACTTTAACATACCAATTTGTGCCTCCATTATAACTTGGTGAATTGATTGTCAATGTGAATTTAATTGCGAGGAGTCACTATATCATATTCAGGTGAGTTGTTGGTAACATAATAGTTTACATAAAAGAATTATTTAACATGCTTTATTTTATGTACCTCTTAAGATAGAACTCGTTATCTCACTCGGTGCCTTATTATTCTAAATGATTATCGAACTTTCGCTATAATTGGGTTCTCAAATTATGCTCATCACCTTGTTAGATGTTTACCTTACTTAAAATTGTTATCATGTTTTTCTTTAACAAATTTTATATTTAATTCGTTAATTTAACTTATGTTTTGTTGTTTAAAAAAATAATACTTTTACTCAATTTTATTGATTTCTAAACTAAACTCATCTTATACTCTGTTTCGTACAAATTGGATATTATTTTACTTTACTTGATTTTTAAAATAAACTCATTATTTCATTTGACACCTTACTTTATTCAATATTGTTATTATGTTTTATGATATCTAAATATATCTTTCGTTCATCTAAATTAATATTTATCACGGTTAAAAAGTAGATGGCAGCACATGGGCTTTGTCATGCGAAGATGATTATTATTGTGGGAACGAGGTGCCATATATGTAAGATTTGGAAATTGTGGTTCATGACTTGTGGTTTATGAGGTGTGGTGCCTCGGGGTAATTCTTGTTGTAAGTCCATGCATTGGGAGCGATTTGATTATTTGAGTATTCTTTTGACAGCTTTCAAATGAGACTCTTTGGGATTTGCCTGAAATCTTGCACACAATCCCACACTAAATTCAATATCAGGCATGCTTGCTGTGAGATACAATAGTGACCCAATCATTCCTCTATACATCTTTTGTTCCACACTTTTCCCTTCTTTATCAAGGTTCAGCTTTGTTGTAATAGAAATAGGAGTGTCTATAGACTTAGAAGAGTCCATATTGAATTTCTTTTATAGTTCCTTGATGTATTTTTGTTGATGTATCATTGTTCCAATAGGAGTTTTCTTGATTTGCAGCCCCAAGAAGAAGTTCAATTCAGTGATCATGCTCATTTCAAATTCATTCCCCAGCATCTCATCAAATACCTTGCACATTGCTTCAATAGTAGCCCCAAAGATGATATCATCCACATATACTTGTACAATCAGAAGATTTTTGCCTTTACTCCTCAGAAATAATGTGTTGTCCTCTTACAAAGTTATTGGTTAAGAGGAATTTTGAGAGCCTCCCATACCAAGTTCTTGGAATCTGTTTCAGTCCATACAGGGCATTGTCTAACTTGAAAACATAGTCAGGGAACTCTTCACTCTCAAACTCAGGATATTGTTTAACAAACATATCCTTCTTCAGGTAACCGTTCAAAAATGCACTATTCACATCCATCTGATAGGGTGAATGAACTCCATGTGTGCAACAAAAGCTATTGGCATTCTTATAGCTTCCATTCTGGCTACAGGTGCAAATATCTAATCATAGTCAATGCCTTCTTCTTGATTGTATCCCTGAACCACCAGTCTAGCCTTGTTCCTTATGATATTTCCTTACTCATCCAGCTTGTTTCTAAACACCCATCTGGTACCTATGACAGTTCTGTTCTTGGGTCTTTGCACCAAGTGCCAGACCTTGCTTCTTTCAAACTGAATCAGCTCCTCTTGCATGGCTATAATCTAAATTGGATCCTTTAGAGCTTCCTTTATATTCTTAGGCTCAACCTGTTGGAGGAATATTATAAGTGCACATAGGTTTCTCAGAGATGACCTGGTTTGCACTCTAGCATTAGTATCAGAGATGATGTTCTCAAGGGGGTGTGAGATTTGATGTTTCCATGGTCTAATTTGCATCCCCAGAGATGATTCACCCAAGGTTTAACCCAACAGACCAGTGTCAATAGTTAGAACTTCATCTGTTTGGGTAACAGTCAGAGTAGTTCTCTCTTCTTATTATTCTTCTTGATCACCTTCAACTTCATTAAGATCTCCCGATCCATCTTCAGATTGGTTCTTAGGTTCTTTAGAAGTTCCTTCATCAGTGAGCCCCATATCATAGTCTTCATCCTGCAGACCTTTCTCAGCCATGTTGTTAGATTAATCAAAAATAACATGAATATTTTCTTCTATGCACATAGTTCTTTTATTAAATACTTTATAAGCTTTACTATATGGTGAGTAGCCCAAGAAACTTCCCTCATCACTTCTGTCATCAAACTTTCCTAGAGTGCCATTGTTGTGCACAAAACATTCGCACTCAAAAGCTCTTAGGTGAGTGATGTTGGGCTTTCTTACTCTAAGTAACTCATAGGGAGTTTTCTCAAGAATGGGTCTGACCATGCATCTGCTTTGCAAGTAACAAGCAGTATTGACTGCCTCAGCCTAAAAGCTCATAGACAGTCTACTGGAAATCTGCATGGTCCTACCCATATCTTCTAGAGATCTATTCTTTCTTTCCACAACACTATTTTGTTGTGGAGTTCTAGGTGCATAGAAGTTATAATCAATTCCATATGTGCTACAAAACTCAAGGAATTTAGAATTTTCAAACTTAGTTCCATGGTCTCTTCTTATACTTAAAACATCACAACCTAGTTTCTATTGAATAATTCTGAAAAACATACAGAAAACATCAAAAGTTTCATCCTTGGATGCCAGAAATAGGGTCCATGTGTACCTAGAAAAATCATCTACAATGACAAATACATACCTCTTTTCTCCATTGCTCCTCACTCTTATTAGTCCACATAGGTCCATGTGAAGGAGTTCTAGGGGTTTAGAAGTGTTGACAAACTTTTTAGATTTAAAAGATGACCTTACATGTTTCCCTCTGACACAAGTATAACACACTTTGTCTGAAGTGAACTCAACTTTTGGTAGTCCAAGGACCAGGTCCTTTGTTGCCAACTTCCTAAGTTGAGATAGACTGGCATGTTCCAGTCTTCAATGCCACAACGGTAGGTCATCTTCCACTACACTTAAGCATGTGTGCTCACCCTGAGGAAGAGACATAATGGATATCTTATAGATGTTGTTATGTCTCTTACCTTTTAACAAAATTTCATCAGTATCCAGCTTAGTGACAGTGAAGATTTTGGAATTAAACTTTACCTCATTTTCTTTATCACACATTTGAAAAATTCTAAGAAGATTATGTTTAAGGCCTAATACATAATACATATCTTCCATAGCATGAGAGAGTGATTTACCAACCCTGCTAATACCTATTATCTGGTCCTTTTTCCTATTTTCAAATGACACATTCCCTCCTTGGAAGGCTGTCAGTGAGAGAAAGTTTTTTATTTCTCCAGTCATATGTATAGAGCATTCACTGTCTAGTTACCAGTCTTGGTTGTTTCCTCTCGCTTTATCCTGCACCAGAAATCACAAGTTAGTCTTGGAAATCCAGATAAGCTTGGCTCCTTTTTATTTGAAAAAGGATGAATCAGATCTCTTCTTGCCCAGAAGGTAAGAGGATTAGTAGTTCTTTTCTTATTGATCTTAATCCACTTAGTTTGGACAAGGGACTTGACTTTTGGTTCTTCTTCCTTCTTTATATTTTTAGCAAGACCAAAGGTGTTCTTAAACTGAGCATGAATTAAGGCAGAGCAAGTATCTCTAAAGTGTCCTACCTTTCCACAGTGAGTGCACATCTTCTTATTAGGAATTCCTATATACTTTGGATCAAACTTGGGAACATGTTTTCTATAGCTAAATCCCGATTTGTTAGTGCTGCCATTTTTATTTAGCCAATTTAGTGCATCTGAGTATATATGCCACTTGCTTAGCCTAGATAGTTCATATTTTGCTTTTTCAAGATTTTCTTGCAATACTTTATTCCTACATTCAGCATCACAAACATTATCTTTAACCTCTTTTAGTTCCTTTTCAATCTTGCAGATCACTTGTTTTTCCTTTACCACGTGTATCAGGTAACTTCTCATTTTTAGAAGTGAGCTCAAGAACATGGTTCTTAAGGTCTTTGACCTGTCCTTCAAGATCAACTTTGTCAGATTCAAGTTCTTTGAGGTCAAGTTTAACACATGAAAGATTGCTTATTAACTGATCATTTCCATCACTCATCTTGTCTATCTCACTTATCATGGTCACAATTATGGCTATCAGCTATTTTTTAGACATAGCATGAAAATTTTCTTTCAAGTTAGAGATACTTACATGATTTCTTTCATCTTCAGTCTCTGAATCACTCATGGCCATCATCCCTATCACTTCTTCTTCTATTTGACGTTCTTCAAAGACCATCAACGTGACTTCAATGTTTTCATCTCCAAAATCATCCTCCAAGGTCCTCCATATATCATGAGAAGAGATGCAAGAGGACACCTTGTAGAGAACATTTCTTGGTAAACTTCTATAGAGCAGGTCCTTTGCTTTTGCAATTTTCTGGATTACCTGACGATCTTCATCATCATAATCCTCTTCTCTCTTGTTACATTTATTTCCTTCACTATCCACTTTGGTAGGGATGATTGGTTCGTGATTGGCAATTAGCCATAGGTCAACGTTAGTGTCCTGAAGGAATGTTTCTATACTCATATTCCATTCAACATAGTGATATCCATCAAATAGAGGAGGTCTTCCAATGTGCATTCCTAGTTGTACTGGAGGGTCAGTCTCTACTGCCGATGTGCATCAATCACATCATAGAGACTTATATCCTCGTCCTCTTTCTCTTCCTCTATATCACTTTCACTATCCTCATATGTTGCTAGAAAAGCTTGCTTCATTGCTTCAGTGAATCCTTTGCCTAGGATTTTCCCTTTGTTTGGACCCTTCTCTTTCAGTTTTTCCTGTTTCTCTTTTTTAGCTCTTTCTTTCTTCTTTTCAATTTTTTACATTGGGCATTCTTTGACCATATGGTCTATCTTGTTACATTTGTAGCACCCATCATATTAAGCTTTGTCAATCTTCTTAGGTTTACCATTGTTTTCATTCTTAGAAGAATTTTTGGAATTTCTCATAAACTTAGCAAACATTGCTAGGTCAAGATCATTACTGTCAAATTCATCTTCTTCGAATGCCTTAATAAGAAAGACCTTATCCCTCATTGGTTCTTCCTTGCATAGTTCTATATTTCTCATTTCATGAGTCTTTAAGTTTCCAACCAACTCATCAAGTGAGATCTTATCCAATTCCTTTGCTTTTTGAATAGTTCTGGCTTTTGATTCACATGAAGCTGGAAGAATCCTTTGAACTTTGCTAAGCAACTCTTCTGAAGTAAATACCTTTCCAACTGATTTCAGTTCATTTGTTATTATAGAAAACCTTGTCATCATCTCCTGGATGGGCGCAGACTCCTTCATGGAGAAGAGCTCATAGTTCCTCATAAGCAATTCAATCCTTGATCTGTTCACTTGGTTTGTTCCTTCATAAACAGTTTGAAGTGCATCCCAGATCTCCTTTGCATTAGAGCAAGTTGATATCCAGTTGTACCCATTAAGACCAAGTCCAAAGATAAGGATCTTCTTGGCCTTTGCTTTCTTCTCCATCATTCTGAAATCTACTGCTATAAATTCAGAGGGGTCTTTAGGAATAGTTTCATTTTTTCCATTTTGTTTAGTGGGAGTTAGTGACCTTGATTCACTATGTTCCATAGTTCATAGTCTTCACTCGTTAGGAAATCCTCCATTCTTGATTTCCACCAACTGTAGTATTTTCCATTAAACATGGGTGGTCTAGTAGTTGACTATCCTTCGTTAATACCAGGTGGAGCATTCATTTTACTTCCAAGATCTCTCTAGGTGTTAACCGAGTATGAGACAACCTACTCTGATACCAAATATTATATCGAGTGCCTTTATGGATTACTAAAGAACTTGATTCGTGACCTTAATCCTTGGTGTAAGCAAAATAAATAGTAAGGTAAACACAATAATTTTTACGTGGGAAATCACACGGCTCAAAAGGTGCAAAAACCACAGCCTACCATGTAGGATTTTAGCCTCAACTTCACAAAAATAATGAGCCAAATGTATTGATTACAAACATATAACTCAATACTCTCCAGTTCTCCTATTTCAACTATTTGACTTACAAATTACTCTAACTTGAAAGACCAAACAATCACTCCAACTCACTGAATATATTTGACACTTTGATTATAATTCAATTTCCAAAAATACATTTACTAAACTGACTCAAGAGGAAAACTAGCACTAGAAATCGACTTGAGTATAGAAAATATTGTTCTTCAGTTGATGTGCAAAAAAGGATAATCTCAGCAGTCCAAAAAGATAGTATTTAAACTCCCCAGACTCCGAGATCTTTCAGGAGTCCTATGTGTAGTCATCTTCTAGTTTGATAGGACTCCTACTACTCCAAGGGCTACACAATTCTCGGGACTCTTGTCTCTTACTTATGCAAGCATATCTTCTTGGATAATAACCCTTATCATGTTTAACAGTCCTCTTCCAAAGAACTCAGACTTGAGTAACTTGTGATAAAGTAAGAACGCGCAATCATCAACCTTGAAGACCTAATTCATAGAGCATTTCTTTTTAACAAACTTTGTTAATCATCAAAAAGCTCAACTCAACAATCAATATATATATATATATATATATATATATATATATATTTAAGTTGCAGATTTGCATCCTTGCTTTTGCCGTTTTTGAATTCCTTTATTGAAATTCCTGGCTCCACATAGTACTTGAGAATATGACTTCAGATTTCCTTTCTCAAGATTTCCTAAAAGTTTCTATTCTGAGCAAAACTCCAAAAATATGCCAAACCTCCACCCCACTATATAGTGAGCCATCCACTATTTGAGGGGCTAGACCGAAAGAATCTCTGTATAGCCCACAATTTAGTATTTTTAATCTTCTCAAATTTAAAGGTAGTTAATTGGATGTTGGCTACCACTTTATTACTGAAATCTATTTTCCAAAACTGGAGAAATGAAGATTAGAGTGTTGGAAGAAAGTATTGGATATCTCAAAAGGGAGTGTCTCGCTTCACTTTATGAAAAAGTGTCCTCTTTGGGCTAGTAAAGAACAAGAAAAATGATTGGGCTAGCGCGCATAAGAGAGTGGGCCTCAAGACAAAATAGGTCAATTCCCTCCTATCCCTGCGTGCGAAATGAGATTTTTTTCCTTCTTATACAATATTTAAAATTTATTTACTAAAATTGTCCTAGTTTTGTATATTACCCACCCTAAACAAGGATTGCTTACAAATTATATACAATCCATTATTAGTGTCTTAAATTAGGGGATTTAGTTACATTCTTTTCCTTTTTTTCTCTCCTCTCCTCTTTCCTCAGTGCCGCCTCTCTCATCAATTTTTCTTTTTTTCTTCATCACTCTCTCTCACCGTCTCTCTCTCTCTCAATAAGGTAAGCCTAAAAGTTATCTTTTGCCAATCAACCTATTGAAGTAACCTCCAGTTTATCACTAGTTTGCCCTTTTCTTTTTTATATTGCTACCTACTAAGTATGGAACTTTAACAGTGCAAGAATGCTATTGAATTCAAACTTATGGCACTTCAGTTTGTATTGTGTTCTCTTGAAAATTAGATTATCCTGCAGTTTGATAGTCTTTTTCAAGAGATGAATTCAACACCTAGTAAGAAGGTCTTAGGAATTGAAGATTCGAACAATAATCTATCATAAAGCTTTGAATTCGAATTTGGATTTTCAAAAACCATTATTTGTTTGGATTGGGTGTTGTTGCAAACAATTGAGAATATTGTTTGGAGTTTATATCTCAATTTTGAGGGTATTTGGTGAAGATTAGAGAAGAAGAAGAAGAAGAAGAAGAAGAAGAAGAAGAAGAAGAAGAAGAAGAAGAAGAAGGCACGACAGACCATATACTTACGAAATTATAGTAAAGTTATATTATAATTGTATGTAAATTATATTCTGTTGTAGCTACATATATTTTTTTATTTGAATGTTGTATGAAAGTTGAAAAATAGTTGTATAATATGAATCGATGTATAAAATTTGTATTTAAGTTATCAGTACTATCTTTTTACAAAAAATTATTGATATGTATCAAAATTTGTCCAAAGATTTTACGAGGTTAACAACTATCGTGCAGGGCCAGTAAAGTATTCCACTTCACTTGATTGGTTAACTTACCCAATACACTAAACTATCACAAATTAAAGAAACCTATTTAAATCAGCACTAAAATGGATACATCGTACTTAAAATTAATGTTATACAATTTGATGGTACGACAACATACAAATTTAAAAATAAATTTCGTACATATTCAGTATAGATTGATATATCTACAACAACATACATACTAAAAATAAATTTCATACAACTAATTATATAGTATACACTTATTTACAACTTATCTACAACTTTCATACATTATTTTATCCAGTTAAAATATATCTACCACATCATAAAACTTAAATACAATTTTCATACAAATTTTATACAATACCTTTTGTATATTTTATATATTTTGTATATGATTTGTATATATTTTGCATGTGGTGTGTGTTTCTTCCTCTCTAAACGTCCAATCAAAACTTTCTCTCTTAATTCAATTTTGATACATATCGACAACTTTATGTAAAAAGATAGTATTGATAACTTAAATACAAATTTTATACAACGATTCATACATTATATAACTATTTTTCAACTTTCATACAACATTCAAATAAAACATATATATATATAACTATAATAGAATACAATTTACATACAATTATAATACAACTTTACTACAATTTCATAAGTATATTGCATGTCATGTGTTCTTCTTCTTCTTCTTCTTCTTCTTCTTCTTCTTCGAGTTTCTTCTTCTTCGAGTTTCAATCTGAAATTCAGCCAAAATCAAGTCTAATCTTCACCAAACACCCTCAAAATTGAGATATAAACTACAATCAATATTCTCAATTGTTTGCAACAACATTCAATCCAAACAAATAATAGTTTTTGAAAACCCAAATTCGAATTCAAAGTTTCAAAACTTTTTAATGGCTGTCAATGGTGGAGAGTCAAACACCTTCAAAATTTATTGATTGACAATTTCAATTTGAATACCAATTGTGCAACATAAAAGTAAATTGCTAAGTTTTTCTCTATAGTAAAACAGTTGAAATTCATTGATGAATTCATTAAAAATATATACAACATGAAAGGATAAAAAATAGAGAACATCAGAGGAACAAAATTTGGAGAAAAAACAGAGAATGAGAGATTGAGAGATAAAGAGAGACGAAGAGAGAGAGCGTGCAGGAGAGAGAGAGAGATGGAGAGAGAGAGAGCGCAGGAGGGAGAGAGAACAAGGATTAGAAATAACTGATTCCTTATTCAATTCCTAATATAAAGAGATACTCATTTAAAACTAATTTGTATATAATTGGTAAATTGTATATGGCCATGTAATTAAGTTAAAACTTGATTAAGAAGAGCAATAAAGTTTCATATGTAGTATATGAAGGTAAAAATCCCGCCCGAAATATACGTGAGCCCTATTCAAATCACGTTGTTAAATCGTAGGAATACGCTTAATCGTAGAGAATACCAGCTCTAAATTAGCAATGATTAAAAGATGATTGGATTTCACATTTTATGGTGAAGAAACATATGATGAAAATTTGTAATCTAGACACGACACTGCAAAAGTAAGAGCTTTTAGAAAAAGAACTCACTCAGTTGCATGATGAGGAATAGAGAACTGTGCTTCAACCCAAAGGAGCTAGTTCCTGGAACCAAGTTTACAAGTATTATAATGCTTCAATAAAAAGGAGCTAGCTAGCAGCCTTATGATGAAATCAAAGAGTTAGAACTTTTATTTATACAAAAAATACAACTGCCTTATGCAGAAACAAAGGGTTGTTCTAAAAAAGTTCACCTTTTTTTTTTTGGTCTGTTTGAAGTATGATTGAACCGCACGTACACTACCGACTGTCATTATCTTTGATGCTTGTTTAACAATTCCCTTTGTTGGCTGCAAAGTGTACAAAAGTGTAGCATAGGCTTCTTTTGGGATTTAATTTCTTTAAGAAATGTTGGTCTTTTTCTTATAAGGATTGTCTGTCTTCTTAGCTATCCTATGAATAATTTAAATGCACACGCCTCATGTTTGCATGATTGAAATTCAAGAATCTGCAATAATGTTTAGTGGCTGAGAGCTTATAATGATTCTAACTATTTTTCTATTAGCACATGCTTTGTCATTAATTTTTTTTTGTTGGAGAAAAAAATAAGGGGAGCCTTAGATCAATCGTAAAGTTGGTTGCGTGTAATCTATAGGTCACGGATTCGAGCCGTGAAAGCAGTGGCGAAGTCAGAAATTTCTCCAAGGGTGTTCAAACTTGAAAGAAGTCAAAAACAAATTCCGATAAAGAGTGTTCAATATATGTTATATACATCTAAAATCTAATATTTTACTTATATATACAGTGTAATTTTCCGACGAAGGGTGGTCAATTGACCACCCTTACAAGACTATAGCTTCGCTCATGCATGAAGGCAACCACTAATACTTGCATTAGGGTAGATTGTTTACATCAGACCTCTTAGGGTGCAGCTCTTCTCCGGACCTTGCATGAATGCGAGATGCTTTGTACCGAACTGCTTTTTTTGGTTATTTTTGAGTTGGCCTTATTTTGTGTTTGTTTTGTTTCGAACTCAAAACAAACACACATTGTCGTTCATATTCGTTTGTCACAGTTGGAGCAAAGCAATTAATGTCTTGAATGTTCTTTGAATATTCATTTGATTATTCAGTCATTATCTAAGTGGCATTTCTGACTATTTTACTTTAAACAGGCTGACAACAAAGATTTGTATAAGACACTAATCTCGGACATATCTGGGACCACAGTAGCAAACAACATTCCATAACTTCCTCTTTAAATTATCTTATGTCCTTTTTTTTCCTACAAGTATTAGAAAACTAGAGCAACAACATTAGCAGCAGAAACATTGCAAAATTCTTAAATTCAATGTTGTCTGCCATTGACTCAACTTTACTCTAACAAACTAGTTGGCAGCCTTCTTGCATTCCTCAACATGTCTCCTTTACTAAACCATCAAAAACCCAGTGTAAAGCTCAAGTCTTTAACAGTCTTGAAACAGTCTTTGTCTCTGAACAAATTAAAATCTTCTTGAATTTTCAAAATGTCAGGTTCTTGGAGGCATTGTCTGATCTTTGTTCTGCTTTTTTGCATTGTTGTTTCAGAAGGATCAAGATTGCCTCCTAAGGCTTCTACTTGGGAACAAATGCTGCCCAAGAAATTGCCTTCTCCTTCTTCAGCTCCTTCTAAAGGCACAAACTCTGTCACCACATCTTCTACAACAATGAAAATAAATCGAAAGCTGATGGAAAAGTCTAAAATTGGAGCTGAAAATTGATCAAAAGTTGCTTGATTTGACAGGAAAAATTTCAAGTCTAATCTGAGCAGCATTATTAGTTCAGCTCAATATGTCTAACTTTAGAATTGCTGATAAATCGAAAGCTGATAACGAAGACAGTTTCTGCTTGAAGATCATCAAAAGCTAATGAGTGGATCTCATTGTAAAGAATTTGAGGTATATACCACTCAGAATGATCAAATGATGAAGATATGGGCTGTTAGCTTTTGATGATCTTGATGCATATGTCTATAGATTCTGATGCACATATCAAATTACAGAGTAAATTACTTTGCAGATATCAATGTAATAAAACATTTTTTTTCATGTTCCATGAAATTCAGAGTAGATTGTTTCAATTTCTTCCTAATTGTACTTACTTCTATTAGTCTACTTTCTCACATTGCTTCCTATCCACTAAGCCTTTTAGAATTTCAAGAGCTATGAGGGATTCACAAAGAACAGCTAGAGAATGTCAGAGTTGGTCACAGCCTTCAAAATCTTGATTCTTGGGCCTTCAAACTACACATAAGAAGAATTCTTTGTACTCTTTTTTCAATCTAATTAAAAACTAGAAAGCAGCATAAGTGAAATTCTGCTGATCAATTTGGAACATGAAGGTCCATTCCACTATTTTACTGCTTGTCCTTGTGTTAAATTTCCTTAAGTTTTCACTGGCTAATTGAGGAAAAATTGAAAAGCAAAGCATCACATAGCAGAGTATAACATCTCCCATGCTAAAAACTCATCAATTCAGGAATTTCAATCCTCATAGGAGTACAAAGAGAATGTGTTGGGACTTGGGGCTGTGACCCAAAATTTGTTTAATAGAGATGACTCAGTTCATTGTAAGTCCCTGTACGAAATTCAACGATTGACTCATACCACCAAATACTTCATCAGAAAATCATATGTGATTAAGGATGAATTGTTTTCTCTTCTGAAGAGCTTCTAGACATGTCACGACCCAAATTGAAGGTTGTGACCCGCACTCGACGAGCTTAACTCTCATCAGGCAAACCACTGATTGTCTTGTCTCAAACAACACCAGTCTTATCTCAATACACTTAATAAAGCAAAATAAGTTTGAACATTACATGTTTGCACATGCTCCATATTTAAATACAAACAAACTTGATAAAAAAAAATTAATAATTTTATTTCAATACTTAGAAAAAGAAAATTACAAGTTACAGAAATTTTCAATAACTTCTATTGGTTCTTCACTTGAAATTGATAGCAGTTGTTCTTTTGCGTCCCCGCTGTCTCCGGTAGATAGTATTTCACGATAGCATCATCGTCTTCTTGAAATTATTTTTGAAAGGCCAAAGTTTCTTCTCTTCTAATATTTCAGCAAGTCTTTATATCCTTCATTATACAAACATTATTTCTAACCGTTGTTCTAGGAAAATCTTGAAAAACAGGATTATATATTTCTTGTATGTAACGTCTAAACCCGAACTAGTTAGAATTTGTTTCAAAACGAGGATCTCCCTCCATAGCATTACCCTTAGTCAATCTATTACACATTTTCTACTAGTTTAGGAGCTATTTTTAATAATAAATAATTAAAATTACAACAAATAGCAATACAATTAATTGAAAATGGAGATAGAAAATTAGAGAGATAAGCCCCCTATGGGCGAGTGGTGCCCATGCTTAGTCCATGGAGACGCCGGCCGGCACTACACCGGCGCGTCCTGTGTAAATTCAAGCTCCACCAATTGGAGCGACCAACCCCACGGAAGGAATTACTCCCAAACTTGACTATGCTTTAGCTGTAGCAGCTCCGCCCAAAACAAACTCCAAAGGGATCCGACTGGGAGATTCCAATGTCAAAGCTAGGGTTTCTACCAATAATGGAATGCTCGATGTGATCCAAAGCTAGTGATTACTATGTAGTGATGGCAGTGGAATTCAAATATACTATCACTGGCAAATTCTTGAGAACTCGACCAATATTAAGAGAATCTGGTCGGTTTTTGCTGAAACGATTTCACTCAAAGGTGATGTTAAAATAGGTGCTTATGATTATCGCACTATTTTTCTTAATTTTACTAACGGCGAGGATTGCGAAACTGTTTGGTTTAAACGCTCAATTGAAATTGATGGTCTTGTGATGTGACTTCAAAATGGTATTCAAATTTTAAATAGGAAGAAGATTCCCCAAGTGTTCCGGTCTGGGTACTATTGCCTGGACTCCCCTTTCACCGCCACATATAGTATTATGTCAAACAAATTTTGGGTCCCGTTGGTGTTCCACTCTCTATGTACATAGCCATCGACAATAGAACAAGGCCAAGCATGGCTAAGGTAAGAATTGAGGTGGAATTAACTAAACCACTTCTCCAATCTGTTTGGGTGGGACGAGAAGAGGAAATTAACCCACTCAAGGGATTCACTCAGAAACTTAAGTATGAAGGGGTAGCAAAGTATTGTAAATATTACAATCTGCTTGGATATTCTCTATTATAGTATAGAGTAGTAGAAAAGGAGAAAGAAATGGAGTAGGAGAAAGAGAATGAGAAGGAGAGGGAAATAAATACTCATGCACAAAATGATGAGCAACATAAAAAAGAGGACAACAAAACTAGTACAACGAGGAAGAAACCTAAGAGCAATAAATGGAGCTTCAACTCAAGCTATTCAAGAATAATTTTAACAATGCAGGTGCTAACACCGAAGTGATGAAGGGGAACAATTCTGATAAATTGAAAAAGAAGCTGGAAAGGAACAAAGGAGACAAACATGAAAAGGCCAAAGAACCAATTGAACCTCAACAAAATGCTATTACTGATAAAAACATTGGTCAGCAGGATAATTCTGGAGAGGGAAGTTCTAAAAATCACGACATCTATCAAACACACAATCAATAACTGGAGACCAAGCACAACCAACAGAAGATAAGAAAGAGAAAGAAAAAGGCACCGGCAAGACTGCTACAAGTAAAAAAAACAGGATGCAAACAAAGAGGAAAACAAAATGCATTAACAATGGTATGGATATGGTAAATGATAAAGATGATGACGAGAATAACAAGGATCAGCTAACTACCCAAGCCCAAAGCAAAGATGATAAGGTAGCTCAATGTAACTCTGACAATAGCACAAATCAGAAGGAGGGACAGTCCAGAACTCGAATTGAATCTTCTCAAAGTGCAAAGGAAATACAAGAAATGAGTGGACAATTGATAGTCGACCTAGGACCTATCATAGTGATTGCTCCTAACACAACTACTACACAGGAGACAGACCTGGAGATAGATAATGTGACGACCCAACCGGTCGTCTCGTGTATTGTAGCTCCGTCCCCCTGTTTATTACTTATTTTGTGTTCACTTGTGGTTACTGACTTGCTGGGATGGTTGGTTTGGTTCCGTGGATATTTCACAGTAAATTGGGACACTTAGTCCCAAGGTTAGAAGCTTAAGTTGAAAGAGTTGAACGAATATTGACTTTTATGTAAATAACTCCGGAATAGAGTTTTGATAATTTCGATAGTTTCGTATGGTGATTTTGGACTTAGGCATATGTCCGGATTTGGATTTGGAGGTCCGTAGGTCATTTTGTCTTGAATTGGAGGAAGTTGGAAAGTTGAGGGTTTGGAAGGTTGAGAAGTTTAACTGAGAGTTGACTTTATTGATACCGGGCTGGGATTTTGGTTCTGGGAGTTGGAGTAGGGTCGTTGTGTTATTTATGACTTATGTGCAAATTTTGAGGTCAATCGGAGTTGGTTTGGTATGATTTGGCATTAGTTTTAGAAGTTGTAAGTTTATTAGTTCATTAGGCTTGAATTGGGGTGCGATTCGTGATTTCGATATTGTTTGATGTGATTTGAGGCTTCGACTAAGTTTGTATCGTATTTTAGGACTTGTTTGTATGTTTGGATGGCGTCTCAGGGGCCTCGGGTGTGATTTTTATCAAGTTCGGACTCGTTTTGGACATGGAGGAGTTGGTGATTTTCTGGTATCTGGTTTCCTCTTTCACGATCGCGAGAAGAGGGACGCGATCGCGAAGAGTCATTTCTGGCAGCTAGGCATTTGTTCTATGCATTCGCGAGATTGTGGACGTGATTACGAAGTTCTGAACTTTTGTGTAACGTGAACGCGGGTGGATGAACGCATTCGCGAAGAAGGAAGGAGAGGCCTAGAATTTTTACGCGGTTATTCATTGCGATCGCGTGAGGCTGTCCGCGATAGCATAGGTTTGGGTGACTGGTCACCGCGTTCGCGATTCTCGTAGAAGTGTTTTTCTACTGAAGGCTTTTGTTCTTCACAATCGCGAGGGACTTTCTTCGATCGCGAAGTGTAATCACTGGGCAGCAAGTTTTAAAATCCCAAATCGAGTGTTAGAGTATTATTTCACATTTTGAGTCGTAGAGCTCGATTTTGGGCAATTTTGGAGGGGATTTTCATATCTTGGATCGGGGTAAGTGTTTTTGACTCGGATATGTTGTTATATCATGATTTCATCTTTATTTTTAGCATTTAATTAGTGAATTAAAGTGAAGAAATGAGGAATTTTGTGAAAACTTTAACAAAATAAAAAATGGAGGTTTAAAGGTCGATTTGAGGTCGGAATTGGATGATTTTGGTAGGGTTAGACTCGTAATCAAATGGGTGTTCGGAATTGAATTTTGCCGGGTTCCTTGGTGCGGGCTCGTGGTTGACTTTTTGATTTTGGTTAAAGATGTTAGCTTTATCATTTGGAATCAATTGCTATAACTTTTATTGATAGTATTACGTGTTTTTGACTAGATTCGAGCCTTCCTGAGGTTGATACGTGCGGAAAGGGCTTGTTAAGAGAGTAGTTTGGCTTTCTTGAGGTAAGTATCTTGTCTAAACGTAGTTGAGGCATTAGTTGCCTGAGTTATTTATGAAAGCTACGTGCTATGGGTGGCGCATGTGCGTGTGGTTGAGCCAATATGCGTGCACTGGGGGTACTATTTCCATGCTAGGGGAAGTGTTTAGGCTATGACATGCCTTGAAATGATTGATAAGCTTCAAGTTGATATGCTTCTCCTATTTTTACCCCTCTGTGAGCTATTTGTACCATATTTGAGATTTCGTTGACGTTAATCTTCTGGTTGAACCTGATAAACTGTTAATTCATGATGATAATTGTCTGTTCTAGCTGTGATAGCACGCATTGCACATGCATACACTATAGCATGTTGTTTATACTAGTACAGGAGTATGAACTTGATATTCATTTATCATGTACATGCATTTTCGCATATTTGCTTTCTCTGTGTTTTGAGCTGGACTAGTAGCCTTTGACCACGCCGGGCGGATTGTGATATTATTGGCACGTGAGTTGTCCGTGCGTATCCACTTATTGATATTATTATGAGCTGGACTGGTAGCATGTGACCACGCCGGGCGGATTGTGATATTATTAGCAAGTGAGTTATCCGTGCGGTTGATTCTATTTGCACGTGAGTTTTTCGTGCAGCGTGTGAATTTGGATCCATCTCCCGAGGGTCACCCTCTCGTGTTTCTCTCTTGATGGTGTACACGCGGTTATTGAGGAAAATTGATTAGTTATTTGGTATCGATATGGAAAGGTTGAGGAAAGTCTGGCTAGTGTTATTTTAGAATTGCATTTCGTCTTTACTTGCAATTTTCATGGTTTATTATCTGATTATCTGCATATCATCTTCTTTGCTGTACCGTAACTGAGTAGAGATTTTGAGTAATTGTACACATACACACACACATATATAGTCCTCTCAGTATCTTATACAAGTTCACATTACTGTTTTGTACTTGTGGGATTATATGAAACTGTATAGGTTGTAACATGTATAATTTATAATTCTTGTTTCTTTTACCTCGCCGTGGTTAGTTACGATACTTATTGAGTACATTGGGTCAGTTATACTCATACTATACTCTATATTTAATTGTGCAGATCCAGGTGTAAGGACCTATCACGACCTGAAATTTCCACCGTCAGGACCGTGATGGTGCCTCACATTTCACTTGCTAGGCAAGCCAACATTAGAGAATCATTAAACCAAATCCTTATTTTCATTCAGTAAATAACAATAATTAGCTAAGATGAAATATAGTGAGTGCGAAATGATATAAAAATTGCAGTAATTTCTACCACCCGGATCTGGAGTCACAATTCACGAGCATTCTAGAATTCACTACAAGTAATACTCTAAAAGAAATACAACTATTTGGATGAAAGAAACAGTAAAACAGAAAAAGATAGGCGGGGACTTCAAGGTCTGTGAACACCGACAGATCTACCTTGAGTCTCCGGATAACGGTCCAACAACGAAAATCTCAATCAACCCGAGACGGTACCAAAATCTGCACAGAAAGTGCAGAGTGCAGTATCAATACAACCGGCCCCATATACTGGTAAGTGTCGAGCCTAACCTCGACGAAGTAGTGACGAGGCTAAGGCAAGGCACCTACAAATCAACTTGTACAATTTAATAGTGTATATACGAATAACAGTAATGAAAAGCTAGACAGGAAATATCGGGAGGGGGAAACATGCTGGGGGAAATACAAGATAAGGAACTATAGCAGAATGATAACTGAAATAACCAATATACTATGAATCAACAGAAACAACGAATACAGTAAAGGAAAAATGCACGGCATCACCCTTCGTGCTTTTACTCTGAATCTCACCATAAAAACAATAGAAACGGCACGGCATCACCCTTCGTGCATTAACTCTCATATCATGGTACGGCATCACCCTTCGTGCATTAACACTCACAATGTGGCACTGCATCACCCTCCGTGCTTTTACACTCACAATATGGTACGGCAGCACCCTCCGTGCTTTTACACTCACAATATGGCACGACATCACCCTTCCTGCATTAACTCTCATATCATGGTACGGCATCACCCTTCGTGCATTAACACTCTCTCTTACCATAATGCAATGAATAAATAACAACATGGAGATAAAATAACAAGTACAAGCTTTACTTCAACATTTGATTTCACAATATCAATCTCAACTTCGAAATAAATACTCAATTATCACCAGAAGATCCATAAACATGATGAGAACGATTAATTTAACAACATTAGACCAAAACTGTAGCAATTAGGCATGGAAAAGAGACAATATAAGAAAAACGGGAGAAACAGGGAAAATAGGTAAATTGGCGGCGCATAAGTACTCGTCACCTCACATATACGCCGCTCACATAAATTTCACATAGCAAATAATCTGAGGTTCCTAATTCCCTCAAGTCAGGGTTATCCACGATACTTACCTCGCTCCAAAGGCCACTCAATATTCAATCACAACTTTTCCTTTAGAATCCACCTCCAAACCACTCGTATCTATTCGGAAATGACTCAATAATATCAAATATTGCTAAAGGAATTAATTACATTTCATAAATTTAGATTTCTCAAATTTTCCTCCAAAAAGTTAAAAATCGACCCCGGGCCTGCTTGGTCAAAACCTGAGATTCGGACCAAAATCCATTTACCCGTTCACCCCCGAGCCCGGATATATAATTGGTTTTGGAATCCGACCTCAAATTGAGGTCTAAATCCCCAAATTTTCGAAATCCCTAGTTTCTACCCAAACCCCTAATTCTACCATACAAACTCTAGATTTTAGGTTGAAAATTTATGAAATAAAATGGGTAATTGAAAGAATATGGTTCAGAATCGCTTACCAACACTTTGGGGAAGAAATTATCTCTTGAAAATCGCCTTTAGCCCGTTTGTTTTATGAAAAGTTGGAAAATGGCTTAATCCCATGTTTGATTCTGTTTTAAGTGCTGGGCGACAGTGTTCATCGCGTTCACGAGACCTTTCTCGCGTTCGTGATGGTTGCTCCCCCGGGCCTTCGCGTTCGCGAGACATTGCTCGTGTTCGCGATGTAGGAAAGACCGACCCCCCCCTAAGGTCCCTAACACTACGCGTTCGCGATGAGCTGGTCGCGTTCGCGAAGGGTAAAGCCCCCATGGCTTCGCATTCGCGACCAAGTCTTCGCGTTCGTGATGAGTAAAAACTCACCCTGACCAGCTTACCCTTCGCGTTCACGAGAGTACCTTCGCGAACGCGAAGAGGAACATACCAGAATAGCTGCTGCAACAAAAATATCAGATTTTCCAAGTCCAAAACATCCCGTAGCCTATCCGAAACTCACCCGAGCCCTCGGGGCTCCAAACCAAACATGCACACAAGTCTAAAAATATCATACGAACTTGCTCGCGCGATCAAATCGCCAAAATAATAACTAGAACTACGAATTTAGCACCAAATCTAATGAAATTTTCAAGAACACTTTAAAATTTCTATTTTCTCAACTAGACGTCCGAATTTCGACAAACCAACTCCATTTCTCACCAAATTTCACAGATAAGTCATACATATTATATTGGACCTATACCGGGCTTCGAAACCAAAATACGGACCCGGTATCAACAAGGCCAAACATCAACCAATTCTTAACAACAATTAATTTTCAGACTTTCAATTTTTATCAAAAATTTCTTAACTCGAGTTAGGGACCTCCGAATTCGATTCTGGACATACACCCAGGTCTCATAATTCGATACAGACCCACCAGGACCTTCAAAATAAGGATCCGGGCCCATTTATCAAAAATGTTGACCAAAGTCAACTAAAATTAACTTTTAAGGTAAAAATTCTTATTTTTGTCAATGTTTAACATAAAATCTTTCCGGAAACATGCCCAGACTGCGCATGCAAATAGAGAAGGGTAAAAATGAGATTTTTAATGCTTAAGAGTGCAGAATCGAGTTCTAAAATATAAGATGACCTTTTGGGTCATCACAGAACCAGTTATCAGCAGTAGGTTTGCTTATTGGATTATCTACGAGAGGCGAGGTAGACCTACATCCTTGGTCGCAGTTAGGAATTGTCTTTTCCTTACATGTTATTATTACAGTTCAGATAGTGTTATTATTATTCAGTTTTAAACTTGTATTACATTGTATAGCTAATGACTCTGTATTTACCAGTTTCTAGGGAATTTAGCTTGTATTAGGTGTATTTGGTTGTATTGAGATATTCAGACTTATGCTATTTCTATAAGTTTCGTTGTTTTGTTTTCTTTATTGTTATGTTTTGGCTTGCCTAGCCGGTGTATTAGGCCCCATCATGACGAGTTGAGATTTTGGGTCGTGACAAGTTGGTATTAGAGGCCTAGCTTCATAGGTATTGCGAGTCATGAGCAAGTTTAGTAGAGTCTTGTGGATCAGTATAGAGATGTCTGTACTTATCTTCGAGAGGCTACCGAATTGTTAGGAAACTTTACTTTCTTGTATTCATGTCATGCTGATTTGTTATTTCTAGAATTTGAACTTGACTCTTCTATTCTTTCAAAGATGGTGAGGACACGTACGATCGAATCAGGCGGACGGCCACCAGTTCCACCAGATAGGTCAGCGAGAGGCTGGGGCCGCTGTAGAGGTCGAGGTGTGGCTCGTGCTGCAGCCAGAGAAGCATCTGTGGAGCCACTAGTTACTCTAACTTAGGAGCAAATACCAGGTGTAGTTGATCCAGTTGGACCAGCTCAGGCACAACAGTTCCCATTGTGGCTCCTGGCCTTCAGGAGGCCTTAGCCTAGATTTTGACTGTATGCATGAGCCTTGCTCAGGCAATCTCAGTTGAAGCTACACCAACCACTTCTTAGGCCGGAGGAGGTGCTCAGACACCTGCCGCCTGTACTCCAGAGCAGGTAGCTAGAGACTCCCAAAACAGAGGGTTCTACCAGCCCAACCAATTATTGCTTCTCGGGCCCAAGTTGACCCACATATGAGTGATGAGTAGTAGAAGAGACTGGAGCGGTTTAGGAGGCTTAAGCCTCCGAAGTTCAGTAGAGCAGAGTCGGAGGATGCTAAGGATTTTATTGAACGGTGTCAATGGATTCTTTGCACAACAAGTATTTTGGACACCAGTGGGGTCTTATTCACTACTTTTCAGCTGACCGGGGCAGCCTACCGATGGTGGAAGGCTTATGAGTTGAGCAGGCCAGCCGATGCAGAACTTGCATGGCCTAAATTCTCAGTTCTCTTCTTAGAGAAGTTTGTCCCACAGACTCGCAGAGAGGAGTTACATAGGCAGTTTGAGCAGCTAATCGGGGAGGGTATGACAGTGACTCAGTATGAGATGAGGTTTTTAGAGTTGGCTCATCACGCCGTATGGTTGGTTTCCACTGAGACGGAGAAGATTATGAGGTTCATTGATGGCCTCAACTATGAATTACACTTTATCACGGTTCGGGAGGTTGCGGCGGGTGTGAGGTTTGACGAGGTATTTGATATTTTTAGACACTTAGAGTTGGTTCACATGCAAGAGCGTAGGGAGCGGGAGGCCAAGTGCCCTTGTAGTTCAGGTGGTTTCAATAGTGCCTCAACTAGAGGCTAGTCCCGTTACAGTAGAGGTCGTTCTTCTAGACCCGTTCAGGTAGCTCGCCATGTCCCTCGTGGTTCTTCAGTTAGCCACAGTTCTTACAGTGCACGCCCAGCTCAATCATCATTTAGTGCGTTGCCAGCATAGAGTTCTTATCATGTTTCATCTACATAGGGTTCCTCGGGCAGCTATTCAGACTATCAGGGGGCAACAGCTCCGTTAGAGGAGAGGTTGTTTTGAGTGCGGGAACTTGAGTCATCTCAAGAGGGATTTACCCTGACTATTGGGTGGGGTTCCACAAAAGAGTTCTCAGCCTATGATTCCAGCACCAACAACTACACCACTTGCACAACCAGCTCGGTGTGAGGGCCCAGTTAGCTCGAGGCCGCCCTAGAGGGGGAGGTCGATCAGGTGGTGGTCAGGCCCCATTGCTATGCATTTCCAGCCAGATCAGAGGTAGTTGCCTCTGATGTCGTGATCACGGGTATTGTTTTAGTATGCCACATGGATGCTTCGATATTATTTGATCCTAGTTCCACTTATTCATACATGTCATCATACTTTGCTCGTTGTTTGGATATGCCCCGTGATTCTTTAGTTATGCATGTTCATGTATCTACTCCGGTGGGTGACTCTATTGTTATGGACCATGTGTATCGGTCATGTGCTGTGACTATTGGGGGATTTGAGACGAGGACTGATATTTTGCTGCTTAGCATAGTTGACATTTACGTGATTTTAGGCATGGTTTGGTTATCACCATGTTACTCTATTCTGGATTGTCACGCTAAGACTGTGACGTTGGCGATGCCGGGATTGCCTAGAGTTGAGTGGAGAGGTTCCCTGGACTATGTTTCCAGTAGAGTGATTTCATATTTGAAGGCAACGGATAGTTGGGAAGAGATGTTTGGCATATTTAGCCTTTGTGAGCGATGTTGGTGTTATTACTCCTACTATTGAGTCTTTCTCGGCAGTAAGAGAATTTTTGTATATGTTCCTGCAGACCTGTCAGGCAGGCCACTCGATAGGGATATTGATTTTGGTATTGACTTGGTGCCGGTCACTCAACCCATCTCTATTCCACCGTATCATATGGCACCAACATAGTTGAAATAATTGAAAGAACAACTTCAGGAGCTACTTAATAAGGGGTTTATCAGGCCTAGTGTGTCGCCTTACGGTAAACTGATTCTATTTGTAAAGAAGAAGGATGGTACTATACAGATGTGCATTGATTACAGACAACTGAACAAAGTTACAATTAAGAACAAGTATCCATCGTGATGACTTATTTGACCCACTTCAGGGTGCTAGAGTGTTCTCTAAGATTGAATTGAGGTTTGTATATCACCAGTTGAAGATTTGGGATTCTGATATTCTAAAGACGGCATTCAGGACCAGTTATGGTCACTACAAGTTTCTTGTGATGTCTTTTGGGCTGACCATTCCCCAACAACATTTATGCACCTGATGAACAGTGCATTCCAGCCATATCTTAATTATTTTGTCATAGTATTCATTGATGATATACTGGTGTACTCATGCAGCCAGGATGAGTATGAGCGGCATCTGAGGATTGTACTACATACCTTGAGGGAGAAGAAACTTTATGCTAAATTCTCCAAGTGTGAGTTTTTGCTTGATTCTTTGGCGTTCTTAGGGCATGTGGTGTCCAGTGAGGGGATCCAAACTTTATGCTAAATTCTCCAAGTGTGAGTTTTTGCTTGATTCTGTGGCGTTCTTGGGGCACGTGGTATCCAGTGAGGGGATCAAGGTGGATCCGAAGAAGATTGAAAGAGTTGAGAGTTGGCCCAGACCGTGTTCGGCAACTGAGATTCGGAGTTTTCTTGGTTTGGCCGGATATTATCGCCATTTCATAGAGGGTTTCTCATCCATTACTGCACCTTTGACCAGATTGACCCAGAAGGGTGTCCCATTCAGGTGGTCAGATGAGTGTGAGGAGATCTTTCAGAAGCTCAAGACTATCTTGACCATAGCTCCAGTTCGAGTGTTGCCCTCAGTTTCGGGTTCATATACGGTTTATTGTGATACTTCTTGGATTGGTATTGGATATGTCTTGATGTAGGAGGGTATGGTGATTGCTTATACTTCGCGCTAGTTGAATCCCCATGAGAAGAACTACCTCGTTCATGATTTAGAGTTGGTAGCCATTGTTCATGCATTAAAGATTTGGAGGCATTATCTCTATGGTGTGTCTTGTGAGGTATTTACAGATCATTGGAGTATACAACACTTGTATAAGTATAAGGATCTAAATTTGAGGCAGCAGAGATGGTTGGAGCTAGTAAAAGACTATGATATCAATATTTTGTATCATCTCGAGAAGGCCAATGTGATGGCCGATGCCTTGAGTAGAAAGACGGAGATCATGGGTAGCCTTGCATATATTCCAGTTGACGAGAAACCTCTAGCATTGGATATTCAGGCTTTGGACAATCAGTTTGTGAGGTTAGATGTTTCGGAGCCTAATCGGGTGTTTTCTTGTATGGTTTCTCGGTCTTCTTTGTATGAGTGCATCAGAGAGCGTCAGTATGACGATTCCCATTTGCTTGTCCTTAAGGAAACGTTGCAGCACGGTGATGCCAAGGATATTTCTATTGGAGATGATGGGGTGTTGCGGATGCAGTGTCGAATTTGTGTGCCCAACGTGGATGGGTTACGTGAGTTGATTCTATAAAACGCCCACAGTTCATGGTATTCCATTCATCCCGGTGTCGTGAAGATGTATCAGGACTTGAGGTAGCATTATTGGTGGATATGAATGAAGAAAGATATAGTAGAGTATGTGACTCAGTGTTTGAACTATCAACAAGTGAAGTACGAGCATCAGAGGCCGGGCGGTTTGCTTCAGAGACTTGAGATCCTCGAGTGTAAATGGGAGCGTGTTGCCATGGATTTCATTGTTGGCTCCCACGGACTTGGAAGTAATTTGAAGCAGTTTGGGTGATTGTGGACCGGTTGAATAAGTCCGCACATTTCATTCCGGTTGTGACCACTTATTCTCCAAAGCGGCTGGCTCAGATCTATATCCGCGAGATTGTTCGTCTTTATGGCATGCTAGTGTCTATTATTTCTGATCGGGGAACACAGTTCACATCATAGTTTTTGAAGAGTTGTGCAGTGAGAGTTGGGCACACGGGTTGAGTTGAGCACAACATTCCACCCCAGACTGACGGACAGTCCGAGTGCACCATTAAGATTTTTGAGGATATGCTACGCGCTTGTGTTATGGATTTCGGGGGTTCTTGGGATCAGTTTCTACAGCTTGGTGAGTTTGCCTATAAAAACAACTACCAATCAAGTATACAGATGACTCCTTACGAGGCCTTATATGGGAGGCAGTGTCGTTTTCCAGTTGGTTGGTTTGAGTTGGGAGAGGCTAGGTTGTTGGGTGCTGATTTGGTTCGGGATGCCTTGGAGAAAGTCAAGTTGATTCAGGATCAACTTCGTGTAGCTCAGTCTAGGCAGAAGACTTACGCTGATTGGATGGTTCGTGATGTTTCCTAGATGGTGGGAGAGAAGGGATTGCTCAGAGTTTCACCCATCAAGGGTATTATGAGGTTTGGGAAGAAGTTCAGGTTGAGCCCTCGGTATATTGGCCCTTTTGAGTTGCTTGAGAGGATTGGAGAGCTGGCCTACAAGCTTGCATTGCCACCTAGCCTATCGGGTGTTCACCTAGTTTTTCATGTTTCTATGCTACAGAAGCATTATGGTGACCTGTCTCATGTTTTGGACTTCAGCACGGTTCAATTAGATGGGGTTTTGACTTATGATGTGGAGCCGATGGATATTTTTGATCAGCAAGTTCAAAAGATGAGATCAAAGGATGTAGCTTCAGTCAATTTCAGTGGAGAGTCCAGCCAATCGAGGAGGCTAATTTGGAGACCGAGCGATAGATGCAGAGCAGCTATTCACACCTATTTAAGACTCCAAGTATGATATTAGACCCGTCCGAGGACGAATGTTTGTCTAAGAGGGGGAGAATGTGATGACCCAGCCGGCCGTCTCATGTATTGTAGCTTATTTCCCCTATTTATTGCTTATTTGTGGTCACTTTTGGTTACGTGACCTGCCGGGGTAGTTGGTTTGGTTCCAGAGAAGTTTCGGAGTGAATTGGGACACTTAGTCCCAAGGTTGGAAGCTTAAGTTAAAAGAGTTAATCGGATATTGACTTTTGCGACTCCGGAATGGTGTTTTGATGATTCTTATAGCTTCGTATGGTGATGTTGGACTTAGTCGCATGTCCGAATTTGGATTTGGAGGTCCGTAGGTCGTTTTGGCTTGAATTGGCGAAAGTTGAAAAGTTGAGAAGTTTGACGAGAGTTGACTTTGTTTATACCGGGTTCGAATTTTAGTTTCGGGATTTAGAGTAGGTCCATTGTATCATTTATGACTTGTGTACGAAATTTGAGGTCAATTGGAGTTGGTTTGGTATGATTCGGCATTAGTTTTAGAAGTTGGAAGTTCATTAGGCTTTAATTGGGATGCGATTCATGATTTCGATGTTGTTTGATGTGATTTGAGGCTTCGACTAAGTTCATATCGTGTTTTAGGACTTACTGGTATGTTTGGATGGGGTCTTGAGGGCCTCGGGTTTGATTCGGATCAAGTTCGAACTCATTTTGGACTTGGAGGAGTTGCTGATTTTCTGCTATCTGGTTTCCTCTTTCGCGATCGCGAGAAGAGGGACGCGATCGCGAAGAGTCATTTCTAGCAGCTGGGCATTTGTTCTATGCGTTCGCGAGGTTGTGTATACGATCGCGAAGTTCTGAGCTTTTGTGCAACACGAACACGGGTAGATGAACGCGTTCGCAAAGAAGGAAGGCGAGGCCTAGAATTTTCACGTGGTTGTTCATCGCGATCGCGTGAGGCTGTCCGCGATCGAGTAGGTTTGGGTGAGTGGTCACCGCGTTTGCGACCTGGTGAGCGCGCTCGTGTAGAAGGTTTTTGCGACTGAAGACTTTTGTTCTTCGTGATCGTGAGTGACTTTGCGCGATCGCGAAGTGTAATCACTGGGCAACAAGTTTTAAAATCCCAAATCGAGGGTTAGAATATTATTTCACATTTTGAGTTATAGAGCTCGGTTTTGGGCGATTTTGGAGAGGATTTTAACGTCTTGGATCAGAGTAAGTGTTTTTGACTCGGATTTGTTATTTTATCATGATACTATCTTTATTTTTAGCATTAATTAGTGAATTAAAGTGAAAAAATGGGGGATCTTGTGAAAACTTTTCAAAAATAGAGAATTGAGGTTTGAAGGTTGATTTGAGGTCGGAATTGGATGATTTTGGTATGGTTGGATTCGTAATTGAATGGGTGTTTGGAAATTTTGAATTTTATCAAGTTGTGAGGTGATAGATTTTATTAATAGTATTACGTTATTTTGACTAGATTCGAGCTTCCGGGAGGTTGATACGCGGGAAGGGCTTGTTAAGAGAGTAGTTTGGCTTGCTTGTGGTAAGTATCTTGTCTAAACTTGCTTGAGGCATTAGTTTCCTGAGATATTTGTGATAACTACATGCTATGGATGGTGCATGTGCGTGGGTTTGAGCCCATATGTGTGCATCGGGATACTTTTTCCATGCACGGGGTAGTGCTTAGGCTATGACATGCCTTGAAATGATTGATAAATTTCAAGTTCATATTCTTATCCTTTTTGTACCCCTCTGTGAGCTATTTGTACCATATTTGAGATTTCGTTGAGGTTATTCTTCCGGTTGAACCTGATAAACTATTAATTCATGATAAAAATTGTCTGTTCTATCTGTGATAGACCATATTGCACATGCCTACACTATAGCATGTTGTTTATACTAGTCCAGGAGTATGAACTTGATAATCGTTGATGATGCACATGTATTTCCGTATGTTTTCTTTTCCTATGTTATGAGCTGGACTGGTAGCCTGTTACCACGCCAGGCAGATTGTGTTATTTGCACATGAGTTGTCCGTACAGATCCAGTTATTGATATTATTAGCGCGTGAGTTGTCCGTGCGATTGATTCTATTAGTACGTGAGTTGTCCGTACAGCACATGAGTTATCCGTGCAGCGTGTAGATACGGATCCACCCCCTTAGGGTCACCCTCTCATGTTTCTCTCCCGATGGTGTACACACGTTATTGAGAAAAACTGATCAGTGATTTTGTATCGATATGGAAAGGTTGAGGAAAGTTTGGCGAGTGTTATTTTGGAATTGCATTTCATCTTTACTTGCAATTTTCATGATTTATTATCTGTTTATCTGTATATCATCTTATATGTTGTACTCGTGAATGAGTAGAGATTTTGAGTAATTGTACACACACATAGATAGTCCTCTCAGTATCTTATACATGTTCACATACTGTTCTGTACATGTGGGATTATATGAAACTGTACAGGTTGTAACAAATATCATTTATAATTCTTGTTTCTTTTACCTCGACGTGGTTAGTATCGAAACTTATTGAGTACATTAGGTCAGTTGTACTCATACTACACTTTGTATATAATTGTGCAGATCCCAGGTGTGGGGGCCAGTTATCAGCAGTAGGCTTGATTGTTGGACTATCTACGAGAGACGAGGTAGAACTGGATCCTTGGTCGCAGTTTTAACTTGTGTTTTCCTTACATACTATTGTTACAGTTCGGACAGTGTTATTATTTTTCATTTTCAGATTTGTATTCCGTTGTAGAGCTCATGACTCCGTATTTACCAGTTTTTAGGGGATTTACATTGTATTAGATGTATTTGGTTGTATTGAAAAATTCATATTCTATAGGTTCCGTTGTTCTGTTTTCTTTATTGTTATATTTCGGCTTGCCTAACCAGTGTGTTAGGCGCCATCACGACGTATTAAAATTTTGGATCGTGACAGATAATATCATGGAAGAATCATCAGAGGAGGAACAAACATGCAATCAAGAAGGGGCAATATCCAAGATTCAAAAACTCCAAACCCTAATTCTAATGAGTTGGAAGACATTACTTAAAAACAAGGACCGACACCAAGAGGCACAAAACAAGGACACAAGAAAAAAAGAGGGCACGTTGGACAAATTAATCAAGCAGGACTTCTACAATCAAGACAACAAGACAAACCTCTTCCTCCAAAAAAATTCCAATGATTAGAGCGATTATTTGGAATATAAGGGGAATGATATCTAACGGAGATTTTGACAGACTTTTGAGACTTGTCAAAATGCACAAGGTTAATTTTGTAGCACTGCAAGAACCTTTTTTGATGCCTTCTCAAATAGAAGAGTTCATGTGTATACTTGGTTTTGATAATGCTATCTCTAACAGTAATAGCAAAATTTGATGCTTCTGGGATCATACTCTCAGTTGCTACCTTATCTCCCAGCACAAGCAACAACTTTCCTTCAAGATTAATTAGGTAGGAGAATTATATTACATATGGCTTACTGCAGTATATGCTAGCACTAATGCTAGGAGAAAAAGAAGATTATGCAGGCAATTGAAAAATGTTCATAATCTTGTGGGGGCCCTTGGGCTCTAGGTGGTAACTTTGATATTATTCTTTCTCCGGATGAAAAGAAGGGAGGACTTCTCCACACTCTATCTGAGAGATTGGACTTTATTAACTGTTGACGAGCGCAAAACACAACACAAAATTGATGCTCGCTAGCCAAAGATAGTATAGTTAAATTATCATCTCCAGAGGGATTGGATTTAAACAATGCTATAGTAATTTATGGTTTAACTACTATTCAGCATGGTCAAAACTTAATTTAGAATGACTACGAATTACAATTAACTACTAAAGTAAAACAATTGGCAATTGACTGCAAAGAACTAGAGATTAATAGAGTTGATTTCTTATCAATGTGAGAAATAAGGGTTTTGACATGATAGGTGCAAGGTTGTTATTCTGGATATCATACTATTATATTTCACTCTTGAGGTTCTATCGATTCTCATGAATTTAATAGGTGATTAGCTTATACTTCTGATTCAGACTGCTCTCTCGATTAAATTTAATTTTTTTAAATAAACTAATATGAAGTGCGGTGAAACTTACAAGAATCTATTGGTAGGACTGATCTAAGAGAAAATTATCACGAATATTACTTAATCTTAATTTAAACGGTAACTCAAAAAGCTCTCTCGATTACTTCAAAGAACCACCAAATAAACTAAGGCATATGCTGCAATAATATTCAATAAGATGTTTCTCTTTCGATTAAACACTATAAAGAATAAAATCACAACTATATTAAAGCTTCTCTAATAAATTCAAGCAATCAAACAGTAGTCAAATTCATAAATAATAACCAAGTCACAAAATCATATTAAAACCTAAAGTAAACTACTCCATAGATATAGAGAAAGTCATCACAACTAGAATTAAAGAGTAAGAAAATATCAATCTAATCTTACAATCCAAACTCCCGTATTGAATTGATGGAAAGATGATGAAATCTTGTGTCTTGTGGCTTCCAATGCTCTCCAAAGGTTTCCAAGGTCAAAAGTCCTCTAAAAATCATATTTTTAATGTATTTATACTATGTAGGAATGGTCCCGGACCAAGCTATCGTTTCCAAGCAAAGTGGAAAAAGTTGGGCGAGAAAATACATAACTGCGGCGCATGATGTGCCGCACTAGTGGGAAAATTCATAAACCTATTTTTTCACTCTGCAGAAAATTTGCACTAGTGCCCTCCACCCCGCGGCGCGCCGCGACGCGGTAGTACACTTTTTTCCGAGTAATTTTTTTTTCTCACTTTTTGACATCCACACTTGGTCCTCGACCCCCAAACGTGACCCCGGCTTAATTTCTTGGGCTTCTACTCATACTTCAAAGCTCCAAATAATTTATTTTATCTCTAAACTTGCTTTTTCACTAGAAATCACATCCCACACAATATAACATACGTAATAAGTACAAAGTACTAACAGTTAGGCTCAAAAACAATCAAAATGTAGTAATTAAAGTGTAAAATATAGCTAAAATATGAGCTCCTAGCCTACCATCAACTATATGGAAGACTGTGAGCTTATTGACACTAACTTCTTGGGCTATCCCTCTGCATGGTTCAATGGTAGAAGAAGAAGGTGGAAAGTAAGCAAAAGACTAGACATAATCATTATCAACCAAGAGTGGTCAGACAAGTTCACTATCAATAGAATAGATCATCTACCTAAAATAGGGTCTGACCACGACATGATCCTTCTACAGAGCACCATTAACAACGTTGTTAGTTCAGGTTCTTGAACTTCTGCACTTCACAAGAGGGTTACATGGATGTAGTTAAGAAAGTCTGGGAGACAGTTACTCAGGGAAACCTTATGTGGATTCTTCCAACAAACTCAAAAACCTAGCCAAAGCACTCGCCAACTAGTCTAAAAATATTATTGGTGATGTGTTTGAAATTGTTAGACAGATGGAGGACTGTTAGGATCAGGGTGAAGGAGTATGATAGGGATGACTCAGATTCTAATAGAATATCTCTTTACAAAGCTCAAGCTAATTACATAAAATGGTTAAAAATGCAAGAAGACATACTGGGACAAAAGGCTAGAGTCAAGTGCGCAGAGGAGGGTGACATTAATTCTAGATACTTCTATAGTATTATTAAGGGGAGAAGAAGAAATGCTCAGATTTTTAGAATAAATGACTATAATGGAAGATGGATGACTAATTCAAAACAAATCGCACAAGCTGCCATCGACTACTTCAGTAGTATCTTATCCCAGACTAATACTAGTTTGAATATCCTTATATATTTGGAGGAGAGAGTATCTGATCAAGACAATGACATGCTTCAACAGTGTCCTTTAGAGGAGGAAATCAAGATGTCTATTTTCTCCATGAACCCTAATAGCTCAGTTGATCCAGATGGTTTTAATGGTCATTTCTTTTTTCAGAGTTCATGGGAAGTAATCAAATCTGATATCATTGATTATGTGAGAGCTTTCTTTAATTGAGCCAACCTCACTAGGTATTATACTCATGCATGCGTTGTTCTCGTTCCAATTGTGAAGGCCCCTGTTAACTTCAACCAACTTAGACCTATTAGCCTTTGCAACTTCAGCAACAAGATCCTTTCTAATATCATTGCCATGAGACTTGCTCCAATCCTTCCTAAAGAATATCCGAGAATCAATCGGGATTTGTCAAATGAAGGTTGATTACTGATAATAGTCTGTTGGCTTAGGAAATTATCCACGGTATTAAAAAAGGCAATGTTGTTATAAAATTGGATATTTCCAAGGCATATGATAAAAATGTCATGGACATTCCTAACTGCTGTTATGAGAAAGCTGGGATTCAGGAAAAACTTTATTGAGCTAATTCATAGACTGATCTCTAATAACTAGTACTCAATGATAGTTAATGGTACTAGACATGGGCTCTTCAGTTCTTCTAGGGGTCTAAAACAAAGGGATCCACTATCTCTGGCCTTGTTCATAATTGCAGCTGAAGTCCTCTCCAAGACCTTAAACCGACTTCACAACAAAGAAAACTTTAGAGGATTTCATATGAGTACTAATGGACCCCAAATATATCACTTATGCTATGCAAATGATCTGGTTTTGTTCTCTTCCATCAATAAATATTTCATTTAACTTATTATGAGACAATTGGAAAGCTACCAAGAGGCATCTGGGCAGGAAGTTAATAAGGAGAAGAGTTGCTTCATCACCCATCATGAACTTCATCCCAGAGCCAACAGAAAAATTAAGAATTGGACTGGTTACAAGCACTCCAAATTTCCTTACCTATCTTGGCTGTTCAATTTACACAGGCAGGAAGAAAATAGGTCTTTTCACTGACCTTGCTACTAAGGTCATTAACAAAGCAGGAGGCTGTCAAAGCAATATGCTCTCTGCTGGAGGCAAAGCTTTAATCATAAAGCACTTCCTTCAATCACAGACCCTTCACCTATTTACAGCTATGAAACCTCCTAGTGCTACTTTTTACCAAATAAAAAAATATTTCTCCAATTTCTTCTGGGGAGAGAATGAGGGAAAGAATAAATATCATTGGAGATCTGGATAAAGATATGGTACCCCACTCATGAGGAAGGTCTGGGGTTCAAATGCCTCAAAGACATTTGAAAAACTTTTACCGCCGAAAGGTGGTGGAGGTTAAGAACTATTGATAACATGTGGTCCTAATTTATCGAAGCCAAATACTGCCCAAGAACCAATATGGTTGCCAAAGTCATCACTTCACAGAATTCTAATATTTGGAGAAGCTTGGTTCAACTCAGAGATCAGGTGGAACAGAACATCACATGGGATATCAATGAACGGAGTATCTACTTGAGTATCTACTTATAGTGGGACGACTGGACTAAATAAGGCCTCTAGGTTAAAAGATCTAGTTTTCCAGAAAACAAGGGAATATTATGGTCAGAGAGCTTATCTTGAATAACCAATAGGACATCTCTTCTCTCAGGGAACTCCTCATTAATAATATTGTACATGAGGTTGTTCAAACATATATATGGGATATTGGGAAGAGAGATATTTGCATATGGACCTCGGATAGTAGTGGTAACTGATAGTAGCAAACCTATTGTTGTATGTGAAAGAAAGAAAAGTAGACAAAATTAAAAAAAAAGTTAAAAATAGATGAACTTATGATGTATGCGCTTACATCGACATTCTTATTATGTATGCACTTACATCGTCATTCTTATGATGTATGTGCTTACATCGGCATTCCTATGATGTAAGCGCTTATGTCGGCAGGGCATTCAAATGCCTATAAAAGGAGTATGCATTTTCATTTGCATATCATCCCTAAACTTCTTCTTTCTTTCTTCAATTAATAAAAAGCTATTCTTTGTGTGGCCGTGGAGTAGGCAAAATTGTCGAACCATGTAAATCTTGTCTTGTCTTTTCTTGTGCAATTTATTGTTTCTCTTTTAAATATTTTTCCGTTCTATTAGCCTGACACGTTTTCCTACAACTGGTATCAGAGGACAGACAGTATAATTCTGGTAGAAAAGTACGGTATTGGTGTAGGTACTATTCACAAGAATAGTGCGACGCTATTGATCATCATTACTATTCATAGACACTATTCACATAAATATTTTTATGAAAAATGGCATCGTAAGAAGGGAAGGTTAAGATTGACAAGTTCAATGGCAAAGATTTTGGATTCTGAAAAATACAAATAGAGGATTATTTGTACCAAAAACAAGTACTTTTACCTCTGACCAAGGTAAAACCAGAGACTATATCCAAAGCGGATTGGGATCTATTAGATCACCAAGCTCTTGGTGTGATTCGTTTGACGCTAACACGAAATGTGGCATTTAACATTATTAACGAGAAGATCACTACAGGCATGATGAAGGAGTTATCAAATATATACGAGAAGCCATCTGCTTCAAATAAAGTCTATTTGATGCGTCGATTGTTCAACTTAAAGATGAAAGAAGGTGGATCTGTCACGGAACATATCAATGAGTTTAATGTAATATTAACTCAGTAGAGTTCTATCAATATAACATTCGATGACGAAGTCAGGGCATTGATTCTACTATCATCTCTATCGGAGAGTTAGTCTGCAATAGTAACTGCAGTTAGCAGTTCATCGGGAAGTACCAAACTCAAATTGGATCATATTAGAGACTTGGTTCTAAGAGAAGATATTCACCGGAGAGAACCAAGTAATTCCCTAGGATCTGCTTTGAATACCGAAAACAGGGAAGAAACAACCAAAGAGGACAAAGTCATGGTCGTGGCAGATTAAAGTCAAGGAGAAGAGGGCCATTCAAAAATTGCAAAGACATTATGTGTTGGAATTGCGATAACAAATGCCCTACAGTAGTGAGTTTAGAGAGCCAAAGAAGAAGAAGAACGATAAATACAAGGATGATAATTCACAAATGCAATTGCTGAACAAGTCGGTGATGCACTAATTTATTGTGCAGACAACCCAGTCGAATTTTGGATTCTCGACTCAGGTGCATCCTTTCACTCTACATCATACAACAGATTATTGCATAATTATATTGCTGGAAAATTTGGGAAGGTTTATCTAGCAGACGGAAAACCTCTGAACATTGTCGGGAAAGGTGAAATTCATATAAAGACTTCACAAGGCACGCTATGGAAATTGCAAAATGTCCGACATGTTCCTGACCTCAAGAAACATTTGATATCTATGGGTCAGATTGACAGTGAAGGATATACAACAACATTCGTTAACGTATCGTGGAATATAACCAAAGTAAATTTGGTTGTGGCACAAGGCTTCAAGAAGGAAACACTGTACCAACTGTAATACAGAGAGATACTATAGCAACAGTTGATCATGGTCGTGATACAACATTGTGGCACCAGAGGCTTGGGCATATGAGTGAGAAGGGAATGAGGTTATTGGCATTCAAAAAAGAGTTTCCAAACCTAAAGCATGTTGAATTAGGTTTGTGCGAAGATTGCATTTATGGGAAACGAAAGAGAGTTAGTTTCTCAAAGGTAGGAAGGACGCCAAAGAAAGAGAAACTGGAACTAGTGCATACAAATATGTAGGAACCAACACCTGTAACTTCTCTGGGAGGCTCACGCTATTATGTCACCTTCATTGATGATTCCACAAGAAAGGTATGGGTTTATTTTCTAAAAAATAAATCTAATGTGTTTGTTAACTTTAAAAAGATGGAAAGCTGAAGTTAAAAATCAGACAAGTCTAAAGTTAAAATGTCTGAAGTCTGACAATGGATGCGAGTATGATAGTCAAGAGTTTAAAGCATTCTGCTCTGAGAATGGGATCAAAATGATCAAGACAGTTCCTGGAACACCGGAACAAAATGGCGTTGCTAAGAGGATGAACAAAACCCTGAATGAACGAGCTAGAAGTATGAGAATACATTCTGGATTGCCGAAGTATTTTTGGGCTGAGGCTGTTAATACAAAATCTTACCTCATAAACAGGGGACCCTCTGTACCGCTGGATTTTGAAATTCCTGAGGAGGTATGGACATGGAAATAGGTAACTCTCTCACATCTGAAAAGTTTTGGTTGTATTGCTTATGTGCATGTAAACTCTAATGATAGAGATAATATTGATCCTAAGGCCAAGAAATGTTTCTTTATTGGCTATGGTGATGATAATTTTGGTTATCGTTTTTGGGATGATTAGAATAGAAAGATCCTAAGACACAGGAATGTCATATTTAATGAAAGTGTGATGTACAAAGACAAGCTTGAAGTAGAACCAACCAGCACCAGTAGAAAGACATCTGAAATGGTTGAGTTAGAAGAAATCTCAGAAAATGAAGTGGCTAGAGAGATTACAATTGGATCTGAAATTGAAGATGCCGAACCAGAAGCCGAATCTAGATCAGAATCAGCACCAGAACCAGAGATAGAATCAGATAGAGAACTGGATCTGGAGTTAGGACTTGAATCAAATTCGGGATCAGTTAATCATGAACCTACATTAAAGAGATCTAAAAGAGTCACGAATGATCCAAATAGGTTAACTCTCTCTCTCCACTATTTACTTCTGACTGACGCTGGAGAACTAGAGCATTTTGTTGAAGCAATGCAGGTGATAAGCTCTGATAAGTGGAAGCTAGCCATGAAAGAAGAGATGAATTCTCTTCAAAAGAATAAAACATGGATACTTACAGAGTTACCAAAAGGAAAGAAGGCATTGCAAACAAGTGGGTGTACAGGGTCAAGGAAGAGCATGATGGTAAAAAGAGATACAAAGCACGTTTAGTAGTAAAAGGCTTTCAGCAGAAGGAAGGGATTGACTACACCGAGATCTTCTCTCCTGTAGTCAAATTAACTACTATCAGGTTGGTGCTAGGTATTGTAGCTACAGAAAATTTGCATTTGGAGCAGCTAGATGTCAAAATCGCTTTCTTGCATGGTGACCTTAAAAAAGACATCTACATCAAGCAACCTGAAGGTTTTCAAGTTTCTGGTAAAGAAAACCTAATGTGTAAGTTGAAGAAGAGTTTGTATGGTTTGAAACAAGCTCCCCGACAATGGTACAAGAAATTTGATGGATTCATGCATAACAATGGTTTCACACGATGAGATATGGACCGTTGCTGTTATATCAAAAATCTTGATGAATCCTATATCATTTTACTATTGTACGTTGATGATATGCTAATTGCAGGATCTAGCATAAATGAGATCAATAGGGTTAAGCAACAACTGGCGGAGGACTTTGAAATGAAAGACTTAGGACTAACTAAGAAAATGCTTGGGATGAGGATTAGCAGAAACAAGTCTGAAGGAACCTTAAAATTGTCTCAAGAAAAGTACATACAGAAGGTACTAAGCAGGTTCAGTCTTCATGATGCAAAGACCAGAAGCACTCCACATGGAAGCCATCTTAATCTATTGAAGGACCAATCACCTAAGACAGATGAAGAAAGGAAGTACATGTCCATAGTTCCATATGCTTCAGCAGTAGGAAGTTTGATGTATGCTATGGTTTGCACTAGACCTGACATAGCCCATGCAGTTGGAGTTGTTAGTAAATACATGTCAAATCCAGGAAAGGAGCATTGGGAAGGTGTAAAATGGATATTGCAATATCTCAAAGGCACCTCAGGTATGGCACTTTGTTTTAAAAGGAGCAATATTATCTTACAAGGTTTTGCTGATGCAAATTTAGGCGGCGATCTGGATAGTCGAAAAAGTACCACAGGCTACGTGTTCACTTTGGGTGGTACTGCTGTTAGCTGGATGTCTAGACTTCAGAAAAGTATTGCTCTATCTACCACTGAAGCAGAGTACATGGAAATCTCAGAAGCTGGAAAAGAGATGATTTGGCTCAAGAATTTTCTTAAAGAGCTAGGTAAAGAGCAGGACAATTGTGAGCTTTACAGCGATAGCCATAGTGCAATTCATCTTGCCAAGAATCCAGTGTTTCATGCAAGATCGAAGCATATCCAGTTAAGGTATCATCATATCCGAGAGTTGATAAGTAAAGAAACTCTTTCCCTGCAGAAGATACCAGGATCAAAGAATTCGTCAGATATGTTGACCAAAGTTGTCGATGTTGACAAACTGAGGCTGTGCACTGCCTCAGTTAGCCTTCAAGTCTGATAGAGTGAAGGCGCCACCATAGAATAGCAATTTTGTTTTGTAATTTCTTTCTTGATGTTACATATATTTGAGGGGGAGATTGATAGTAGCAAACCTGTTATTGTATGTGAAAGAAAGAAAAGTAGACAAAACAAAAAAAAATAAAAGTCAAAAAGAGATGAACTTATGATGTATGTGCTTACATCGGTATTATTATGATGTATGCACTTACATCTACATTCTTAAGATGTATGTGCTTACATCGGTATTCTTATGATATATGCGCTTATATCAGCGTTCCTATGATGTAAGCGCTTACGTCGGCAGAGCATTCAAATGCCTATAAAAGGGGTATGCATTTTCATTTGCATAACATACCTCAACTTTTTCTTTCTTTCTTCAATTAATAAAGAGCTATTCTTTGTGTGACCGTGGAGTAGGCAAAATTGCCGAACTAAATATTTTTTCATTCTATTAGCCTAACACGTTTCACAATAATAACTTCACGTGTTTTGCTGCCTAAGAAAAACTCAGACAAAGAAAGGATATGGATCCTATTGCTAATCACATATGGGTGAAAGGGATTCCTTTCAAAATTTCTTTTTTTTATGTCGAAGCTCCTTAGGAAAAAACTTTCCTTGGATGATATTATTCTGAGATTTGGGATTCAAATCGAGTCGAGATGTTGTTATTGTAGAATTCCCATGCCAGAAACTGTTGACCATGTCTTCACTACCAGTGATATGGCTATTAAGGTCTGGAAGCATATAGTTAGACCATTGGGGATTACTCATGGAGGCATCTTTATTTAGGGTGTGCTTGATTGTTGGTGGAAAACTCATCCAAAGAATGCAGTACATAAATTACTTCTCAATAATACACCGTACTACATCTTGTGGGAACTCTGGAAAGCAAGATGTGCAAAGAACTAAGTAACAAATGTACTACTTTAGTTAGTATTGCTAACCACGTCGTATTCACTGTGCAGGCTACAATGACCAAATGCTATAGAAGAATGGATGCACACTAGGGATGGGAAAAAGTTTGCCACATAGCTGAAACATACAAACCTAGAATTACGAGTATCATGGTGTATTGGGAGACACCAAATGAAGATTCTTGAAAACTTAACACTGATGGTAGTTTTATGAGCAGGCAGGGCACCGCAGGAATAGGAGGGATTATTAGGAATGGAAATGGAGACATGATTAAGGCTTTTGCCAAATTAGTACAATTCTCAACTAACAATTTTTGCTAATTATTAGCTGCTATATATGGAATCAACTGGTGTTATGATCAACACCCTCCACAATTGGTACTCGAGATGGATTCACAAATCATAGTAAAGATGTCACAGGGACTGATCAAGCCTCCGTGGAAGCTGAGAAGAGATGTAGAAGAAGTTCAAAGAAAAATCAAAGAATAGAAGATTGAGATCAAGCATTGCTATAGAGAGGCTAATACAGAAGCAGATACTCCGGTGAAATTCTACTACAATGAATGACGAGAAAATCTTTATTAGAGGAGAAGACTTACCAGTAATTTCTAGAGGGCCTTTGAGAATGGACAAACTCCATTTGGCTTCCTTCAAATTCAAAACGTGTAAACATCCTGGTTTTCACAATTGGGGATAGAGAGGTGTCTTCGAAATCATCCAAACAAATATGCATCGCCCATTCTACAATGGAATCTGAATTCATAGCTTTAGATAAGGCCGGTGAAGAAGCTGAATGGCTTCGAAATTTCTTGGAAGATATTCCATTTTGGCCCAAACCTTTGGCACCTATTTGTATACATTGTGATAGTCAAGCGACAATAGGCAGGGCAGGGAGCGTTATGTATAACGGAAAATCTCGTCATATACGACGGAGACACAATACCGTTAGACAACTACTCTTGAGTGGTGTTATCACAATTGACTACGTAAAGTCAAGAGATAACGTGTTGGATCCACTTACAAAAGGCCTATCTAGAGAGGCAGTTGAAAGATCATCAAAGGGAATGGGGTTAACGTCTAGGACAAGTCATTATGGCAGTAACTCTACCTAGCAGACTGGAGATCCCACGGTTCAACATTGTCAAATAACTCAACCCATTCTCGTGATGAAGACAATGTTCAAAAATAGAGGTAAAGCATTAAGGCTTTTTGATGAGTCAACAAAGCTTAAAGGTTTTTTAATGATTTGCTAAGTCTGGCAGGATATGACCAAATAGTGTGTCTATAGGATTACACATTTAAAAATCATCTATGTGAGTGTGAAGTGTAAGCCGCTTCAAGGGGAAGGAAAGTAAAGGCCCATTCTCTAAGCACTCATGAAACCAGGCGGTGTTCATGGCTGAAACGAACACAACCATGAGAACCATAGATGGTTAAGGATTGATTGTGTTACTTATGTTGTCTAGGTATACAACAAAGCTCGACGGTTCAAAGCTATCAAATCTACCAATTGACCGAGTATATCCGATATAAGTTCACTACGGAAAGTTCAAAGGGAAACCTACTTATCCAGATGCAATTAATTCTTGCATGTAAAACACACACGCGTCCGTGCATTCCTTTATTTTATAGCCATTCCCCATTCATGTGGGGGATTGTTGGGATTTTAAGCTTGTGTAGCTTAGCTTGTGTAGCTTAAAAAGAGTGAATGAGAAATGGAGGAAAAATGAAATATTTGAGTTTCCCTCCTTGGCAAAGGGACGTTGTCCCATATTGGAGGAAGAAAAGGCTTTTGATGGGTATATATATAATTACTCTTCTTCTAGCTCTTAAAGAGTTAAGAAGAAGTCAAGCCTCGCGCCGTCGTCGTCATCGCTCGCTCGGCTCGGCTTCGGCTTCCGATTCGAATTCGGATTTGAATTTGGTCAAAGATCGATTGATTGATTAATCTTTTTGGACAAAAATCCTTTCAATTATTTAATTAATTAATTAAATAATTAACAAAAAATTCAATCCGGAATAACTCATGAACCGCGACCCGGTCCGGTCAGGCCCGTTTTGTTTTTCGGATTATTTTAAATCTATTTTACCTCAATATTTCAAGCAACCCTGTTCTAACAGCTATGGCTGTTTCTGAAAGGCTGCAAACCTTTTCAGAAATAATGCCAGCAACTCTATAAATAGAGTTTGAATCCCAAAATCTTTCCTTACAAAATTTTCTGATCTTCTTCTTCTTCTTCTGCACAAAAATTTCAGTGTGTTTTTACAGCCTTCGAGTGGCTCGCTGTTCACCGGCGTTTTGGTACCAACACTCCGGTGAGTTAAATTGTTCTATCCTGGGAGGATATATTCCAGCACCTCGGGTACTTGAGGGGAATAATTTCCTTAAGGACACACTGTGTATTCAATGGGCTCGATTTATTCCTATACTGTTTTTCCAGAATTTATTTCATTAAACAAGTATTACTAACTTTTTGTTTTGTTTATATATTTCAGAAAGTTTAATTGTTTATTACAGCAATACAGATTTATAACAATCTTAAGGAAATTAATTTATTATATTCTGTATTTTGTTTGTGGAGATTAAAACCTGTGTTGTTTTCTACTCCTTCTGAATTTTACTATTCTGATTCGAAGATATAAAAACCTCATCAGAGTATTGAAATTCATAAAAACGATTTGAAGAACATAAAAACTTCATCATTTTCTGTGAAACAGTATATAAAAAACTTCGATTTTATTTATTATGCATACTTTTGTTTTTGTTAATAATAGTATTGTTTACTGTTCTAGTTTTGCCATTAATTGAACTCTTCTGTTATTTATAGTGATAAATAGCAATTGATAATGAAAATTCTTCTGTGACTGTTACGGCAACGGCGATAGCCTTGTCAAGCCGGACTGCTATTCCACCGGCAGAGAAACCGGAAAAATTTTCTGGAGCCAACTTCAAAGGATGGCAGCAAAGGGTGTTCTTCTGGCTTACCACACTTGGTATGCAAAAATTCGCTAGTGAAGAACCTCCAGTGCCTGCTGCGGACATGTCGGACAACGAGAAATTCATGATTGTTGAGGCATGGAAGCAGGCAGATTTTCTTTGCAAAGGCTATATCTTAAGCACTTTAGATGATGACTTGTACAATGTGTACAGTGCGATGAATACTTCGAAAGAATTATGGGACGCACTTGAGAAGAAGTACAAGACTGAAGATGCATGCTTGAAGAAGTTCGTGGTTGCCATGTTTCTAGACTATAAAATAATAGACAGCAAAACTGTTGGAACCCAAGTTCAGGAACTTCAACTTATTTTTCATGACCTTATTGCTGTAGGTATGGTCGTAAATGAAGCATTTCAAGTGGCTGCAATGATTGAAAAATTGCCTCCTTCGTGGAGAGATTTCAAGAACTATCTTAAGCACAAGCGCAAAGAAATGAAGTTGGAAGATCTTGTGATTCGTCTCAAGATTGATGAAGACAACAAAACAGCTGAGAAGAAGTCTCGTGGAAATTCAACGATCATAGGAGCTAATATCGTTGAGGAGACTGCTCCAAAAAGTAAGAAGAGAAAGAGGTCTTCTGGACAGACTAAGGAGCAGAACAAAAAGAAATTCAAGGGCAGCTGCTACAATTGTGGAAAAACCGGTCACAAAGCCCCTGATTGTCGTCTCCCGAAAAAGTATAAGAAGAAGGGACAGGCCAACATAGTGGAGAAGAATGATGACATTGATGATCTGTGTGCAATGCTTTCGGAATGCAACCTAGTTGGAAATCCGAAGGAGTGGTGGATTGACTCTGGAGCCACTCGACATGTTTGTGCTGTCAAGGAAGCATTTGCGACTTACTCTACTGCTGGTCCCGAAGAAGAGCTTTCCATGGGAAATACTGCAACAGCCAAGATTGAAGGTTATGGGAAGATATTCCTGAAGATGACTTCCGGCAAGGTGTTAACGCTCAACAACGTTCTTCATGTTCCTACTATTAGGAAGAATTTAGTTTCTACTTCTTTGCTTGTTAAGAATGGATTCAAATGTGTATTTATTTCTGATAAAGTTGTTGTAAGCAAGAATGAAATGTATGTGGGAAAAGGCTACCTCACAGAGGGCCTCTTCAAACTAAATATAATGGTTGTTGACAGTATGAATAAAATTTCAGCTTCTTCTTATTTATTGGAGTCAAATGATTTATGGCATATTCGTTTAGGACATGTCAATTACAAAACCTTGCGGAAGTTAATTAATTTAGAAGTATTGCCTAAATTCGAGTTTAATAAATAAAAATATCAAATATGTGTTGAGTCTAAGTTTGTAAAACATCCTTATAAGTCTATTAAAAGGAATTCAAATCCGTTAGACTTAATTCATACTGACATTTGTGATATGAAATCGACACCATCACGAGGTGGAAAAAAGTATTTTATTACTTTTATTGACGATTGCACTCGATATTGTTATGTTTATTTGCTTAATAGTAAGGATGAAGCAATTGAAGCATTTAAGCAATAAAAGAATGAAGTGGAGAATCAATTGAATAAAAAGATCAAAATGGTTAGAAGTGATAGGGGTGGAGAATATGAATCTCCGTTTGCAGAAATATGTTCGGAATATAAAATTATCCATCAAACTACTACATCTTATACACCTCAATCCAATGGAATTGCGAAAAGGAAAAATCGGACATTAAAGGAAATAATGAATTCTTTATTAATAAGTTCCGGATTACCGCAGAGTTTGTGGGGAAAATCTATCCTTACAGCTAACCGAATACTCAACAGAGTACCCCACAGCAAATCACAATCTATTCCATATGAAAAATGAAAAGGAAGAAAATCCAACTTGAAATATTTCAAAGTGTGGGGTGTCTAGCAAAGGTACAAGTTCCTTTACCTAAAAGGGTTAAAATCGGACCAAAAACTGTTGATTGCGTTTTCATTGGATATGCTACAAACAGTAAAGCATATCGGTTTTTGGTTCATAAATCCGATAATCCCAAAATTCACATTAATACGGTAATGGAATCAAATAATGCTGAATTCTTTGAAAGCATCTATCCGTATAAAACTGAATGTGAGTCGTTAAGTGAAAGACCTAAACAACCTCGGGAAGAACCAAAGGAAAATACTCCAAGTATAGAAGATCCAAGGCGTAGCAAACGTCAAAGAATATCTACTTCCTTTGGACCAGATTTTGTGACATTCTTTCTTGAAAATGAGCCTCAAACTTTTAAAGCAGCTATATCATCTTCTGATTCAGTATTTTAGAAAGAGGCAGTCAATAGTGAGATTCAATCGATTTTGGATAACCATACATGGGAATTGGTAGATCTTCCTCCAGGAAATAAGCCTTTAGGTTCGAAATGGATCTTTAAACGGAAAGTGAAAGCTGATGGCACTATTGACAAATATAAGGCAAGACTTGTTGTCAAAGGTTATAGACAAAAGGAAGGCCTTGATTACTTTGACACTTACTCGCCAGTAACGAGGATAACATCTATTAGGGTGTTAGTGGCACTAGCGGCCGTGTATGGTCTTGAAATCCATCAAATGGATGTTAAAACAGCTTTTTTAAATGGAGAATTAGAGGAAGAGATTTACATAGAACAACCTGAGGGTTTTGTGGTTCCTGGTAAAGAAACGAAAGTGTGAAAACTTGTTAAGTCGCTTTATGAACTTAAACAAGCACCCAAACAATGGCATGCCAAATTTGATCAAACAATGTTGGCAAGTGGGTTTAAAATCAACGAGTGCGACAAATGTGTTTACATTAAAAACACTCCAGGTCATGAAGTCATTGTTTGTTTATATGTTGATGACATGTTGATAATGAGCAAAAACATGGCAGATATAAATGCTACTAAGCACATGTTTGCTAGCAAATTCGATATGAAAGACTTAAGAGTTGCTGATGTGATCTTAGGAATCAAAATTCACAAGACTCCACAAGGTCTAGCATTATCACAGTCTCACTACATTGAAAAGGTACTTGACAAGTTCAAGTATTTGGATTTCAAAATTGCCAAGACTCCAATTGACTTGAGTTATGCACTTCAAAAGAATGAAGGTGAAAGTGACTCACAACTGGACTATGCAAGAGTTTTGGGAAATTTGATATATATCATGAATTGCACGTTACCAGATATAGCGTGTGCTATTAGTAAACTGAGTCAGTTTACGAGTAATCCCAATCACATACATTGGTGGCAATGAAACGAGTTTTTGGGTAGCTCAAACATACACAAAATTACGCTTTGCATTATAACAAATATTCCTCCATGATCGAGGGATATAGTGATGCAAATTGGATCACTGGATCATCTAAAGTTAAATCCACGAGTGGATATGTTTTCACAATTGGGAGTGGAGCAGTGTCATGGAAATCATCCAAACAAACATGCATCGCCCGTTCTACAATGGAATCTGAATTCATAGCTTTAGATAAGGCCGGTGAAGAAGCTGAATGGCTCCGGAATTTCTTGAAAGATATTCCATTTTGGCCCAAACCTTTGGCACCTATTTGTATACATTGTGATAGTCAAGCGACAATAGGCAGGGCAGGGAGAATTATGTATAATGAAAAATCTCGTCATATATGATGGAGATACAATACCGTTAGACAACTACTCTCTAGTGGTGTTATCACAATTTACTAATAAAGTCAAGAGATAACGTGTTGGATCCACTTACAAAAGGCCTATCTAGAGAGGCAGTTGAAAGATCATCAAAGGGAATGGGGTTAAGGTCTAGGACAAGTCATCATGACGGTAACTCTACCTAGCAGACTGGAGATCCCACGAGCTAGGTTCAAAGAGATCAAACAAAGTTATGAATGACGGTTCAACATTGTCAAATAACTCAACCCATTCTCGTGATGAAGACAATGTTCAGAAATCAAGGTAAAGCATTAAGGCTTTTTGATGAGTCAACAAAGCTTAAAGGTTTTTTAATGATTTGCTAAGTCTGGCAGGATATGACCAGATAGTGTGTCTATAGGATTACACGTTTAGAAATCAC